>OY039090.1:14983328-15192546 GCA_955850985.1 Elophila nymphaeata | reverse complement strand
TTATGCCCCTGCTTACTCATTGCATTCCCTAAATACTTTTTGTTAGAATTTGAATTGAGAATTATAACATTTCTTAATAAAACTTTTAAAAAGACAATACAAAGTCTAGAGAATGTATCTTTATTAATGTTACTCCTTAATAACAAATGTTTACTAAGATATAAATGATATGAATGTAACCTTGAAGAAGCAAACTAATGTATAAAACAGTAGATGAAATTCGTATCAGTAATTATAGTGTTTATCATTCAAATAAAAGTTTTATAGATCGGTATTCAAACAGTGTATCTTAACTTTAGTACTTTACATAGATTAATATCAATTGTTAGATTTTTAAGGTTTCTTTGTTAATTGAATAAAATATCTACTATATAGTGTGTCATAAGTAGTTTTCTTTAGACATCCCTAGAATACTGAATCTAATTAAAAATAAAGGCGCCCTGGGTAAAAAGTAAATTAATAGATTGAGTCTTGTGCGATGCCCTGAACTAACCGGAGGTAACAAAAATTGTTACAACCCCGGAAGTTTTCCTTCTGACTTTTCTTATTGATTCCACAAGATCAGAATGGATGCTAGTTCAGGATGTCATCACATTCAATCATACTCCCCTAGCTTCTCAGTCTTACAACAGGTATATAAATATTGTCTAGTGAAGAACCGACAACAATGGGACCACAGTCCAAGGAACCCTAGAAATGCAATACATAACCTAAGAATTTGTAAACTTTACACAACATCTATACCTATCCAACTGATTAAAATCTACTTTACTTACCCTTTTTAAAGCAGGGGAACTCACTTTTTATTAACTTTTTATTTTAACAACTTAAAATATTTTTTCAAGAAATACATCAATACCTAGATGGTATTCAAGAAGTCAAGTACACAAATGCATGATCTCCACGCCTCAAGTACTGATATTTATAGGCTCCCTCCCTACTTCTAAGCTTGCGATTCGAACTCCAAATCACTACCATATTTGGTAATAAATTTGCTAACGGAAGTTTTAATTATTACTTACACTTTAGGAATATTCTAGAACAAGAAATAAAGCGACAAAACAATTGGGTGGTGAGTAGCCAAACTAATTGAATCGAACACTTCTATATTACTAGCGACCTCTATCCTACTTCCATGAATCTTCATTATTTATGTCACCTGTGCTATGCTACAATAAGCAATATCTATTTAGCAACAACCATCCTACTTGGTGTGACATATTAACGATAGATGGCTCCACCCCTCTATTATCAAACTTATAGATGATAATTTTGATTTATTTAGACTACACAAAAAAATGATGTTACACAACACCCCCCTTAAGTCAAAAAAAATTTTTTGTTACCTAGAACAAAACATTTTTTTTATTTTAATTTCACAAGTATCCCTATCAATTTGATATCTAACGATTTCCTAATTACTCTCTCTTCTACCTAAACTATTATACACTAAGTTATCTTAAACAATAAAGAATATGAAACAAAGTTATTCTCAGTGCAAACTTACGGGATGTAAAGTTTACTTATCTATACGTTAAAAAATATAAAAGTTTAAAACAAAGTTATTTTACATGATGTATTTAATTTTAACTTAACGTAAAGTTTTCTAAACTAAAACAATATTGAAAGTTAAATATTTTCAAATATATACACTACTTGTATCCAAATTACAATATGTAAATACCTTGTTTGGATTCAATGTCCATTGGTATCACATTGTTTACCCTAACAGGGTAGCAAAAGTTAAAAGTTATGATAACTTCACTATCGGCGGATATAAGTTAAAACAAAGTGCAAACACATCACTTACCAAATACTAAGTGTCAATTGTTATTTAGTAAGTAAATACTGACACACAAAATCAAGTTAAAAATTAAGTTTAATTTAAGTAGAAAATACTATCTAAGTATTACTTAAGTGATCAAGTTAAGTGCTTTAATCAAGTCAATATGAAAATTGTTGATTAAAGAAATTATTTTTAATCAATAAACCGATCTTTATTGTTTAACTAAATGTATACCAACACCTATCTATACATATCTCTTTCATACTTCGTACACTATCATACTTGTGTGTTAAAAATAGTTACGCGCGTTGAATTTAAAAAAAATACCTTTCATACCACTCGTACATACCTTACATTCGTCCACGCATACCAGTGAGTATGGCACATTAGTTATCCAAGTTCAAGTATTGTTATGGTTTATTAGTTTTTAATTTTAATTAATATATTTAAGAATATCCTTAATATGATAATTACTAAGACAATTACTATTAATTTCATACAAAGTATACACCAGCAGTGATAGCTTGGCTGTTACTATGTATTCAAGACATTTAGGTGCTAATTTAGAGGAAAAGTTCTTTTCATTTATTTTTTAAATAGAAAGTATGTGTGTATACTACCTGACCTACTTTTTAATTCAATGTGTCTTTTTTCTAAGATTAATTGTTTTTCATTCCTAGGATGAGCAGCGATTAAATGTCTTCTCATCTTTTGGAAGATAACATCAAGTTCAAAGTTTATCATTCCTTGGGTGAGCAGCGATTAAGTGTCTCCTCCCCTTTTCGGAAGATAATATTAAGTTCAAAGTTTATTATTCCATTGGGTGAGCAGCGATTAAATGTCTCCTCCCCTTTTTGGAAGATAATAATTAAGTTAACGTTTTTTTCGTTCCTTGGGTAAGCAGCGATTAAATGTCTCCTTCCTTCATGGAAGAAAATAATAAATTAAAAGTCTTTTTAATCCTTAGGTGAGCAGCGATTAAATGTCTCCTCGCCTTTTGGGAAGAAAAGATCAAGTTAAAAGTCCTTTTATTCCTTGGGTGGGTAGCGATTAAATGTCTCCACACCTTTTGGAAGCAAAGATCAAGTTAAAAATGTTTAAGTAATTAGCTACAGACATGCCTGTTGCTGACCGTATAGGGTGCAACATAACATATTAACTGAAGTAATCAGACACAGAAATTTGGTATGTAATTAAAATTCTAGTATTCTAATAAAAGTTCCTCTAAATCATAACCAATAGTATCAAAAGGTTTTGTCAACTAATCAAAATATTAATTTTATGTTCAAGTGTTAAGTTATTATAATCCTCTTATCCATTTTTTACAGATAAAGAATTAACTGAGTGTGCTGAGTTCACAGAATCACCTTGAAAGTGTGGTGATATTAAATTTTTTGTCAATCCAAACAAATGCCAAAAGTCTATGCCTAATATGATGGATGTTGTTATCTCAGGTACAACATAAAATGTAACTACTTTAAATATTGATTTATATTCAATTGGCAATGACATATAACCTATACAGGATAGTTCTGTACTATTCGCTGTATTAACTTTACATTCTTTATTAAAAGTATTGATTTTAAAGCCTAATTCCTCAAACTTTGTATGTGAATTCATTCCTAGTATTGAGCATGATGCTCCAGAGTCAGCAAGTCCAAGTACATTTAAGTGTAATACTTTAAATTGCAAATAAGGTCTATTATCAAAAAAACTTTTTTTTTTAAAGAGAACTTCACACTTATCTAAGTTTGAATGTGACCTTTTCTTTTTAACTTTAAAAGTGGAGTTCTCAAAAATTAGTTTTTTGAAAAATTAAATGAATTACATTGTGGGCATTCAGGTCTTCTTACGCCTTTTTTACCACACTTAAAACAGATTATTTCTCTCGAATTTCTACACTCTCGAGTGTAATGCTCATCACTATTACATCTCATACACTTTGTGTTACTCATAAAATTATTAGAGGACGTAACAGTTGAAACATGTTTAATTGAGTTCTTAAAATTTTTAATACTACGTGACTGAAGGTCATTAGATACTTGTAACTTATGTAAGTTTGGTTCTACAAATTTTTCAGAACGTACTTGAGCTAACTCTAATCGTTTTCCTAATAACTTTAACATCTCAATGGAGTCAACATTATGGAGAGCTAATTCTTTCATGTACTCCGGTCTAATATTATGCATTAAAATTTCTAACTGCTCATCTACTGACATTTTGGTAGATAGTCTAGCAAACATTCCTTGCATGGTAGAAATATAACTTACTATGGTCTCTTGTTTAGCTTGTGTACGCTGTCTAATTTCATTCTTAAGGCGATAGTCTAAGTCTGGTATATCAAAGTCCTCTCTCAGACGAATTAATAAATCTGAGTAGGAATTAAAACTAGTTTTGTTACATCTAAACCACGCTAATGCTGAGTCATCCAAGAGGTCTGAAAAAGCATTTAGCATACGGGATTTAGGAATCTCGCGTGCCAATCGAAGTTCTTCTAATCTTTCAATAAAACTTCTAACACAAGTTGATCCATTATATTTTAAATTAAGCGAGTTTAGGTTAAGGGGTTTTTCTCTAATTACTACCACTTCCTCTCTTTCTTCTTTTTTTAAAATAGTCATTCCACTTTCATCACTCTCCTGCGCATTCTCTTCCATGACATTCGTTCTCTTATACATAGGAGTTGCCTCTTTCTCAACTAATTCCTCAGAACTACCATCATCTTCAGGTTCTACCTGAGCTAAAATTCGGATGAGTCTGTGGCGTAAATCCACTAGAGAAGAATTCTCAACACCCAAACGAGCTAGTCTATCGATAAGATAATTTGCCCTACTCGCTATTCGTAAGAACAAATTTTTCTCCCTAACGACTTCACCTGAGTTAAGTAATTCCTCCAGCTCGGTCACCTTTGGCGTGCAAATCGCAATCTCGTTTGCCGGGCGTGCAGACAGTACCGGTGCGCTCTTTATGCTACCACGTCTCGATAACTTGAAGACCTGCCGCAACTGCTTCCTTAATGCATCCACCGATGTTTCAGGAGCTGTGGAAATGCCAAGAATATCCAGTTCATATCTGATCTCATCCTTTCTTAAGTAGTTTACATATTTTTGTATAGAGGCCATTTTTAAACAAAATTAAAACAAAACTAAGTTAAAGTATCAAATTATTAAATGATATAGTTACCCTATTAGGTAAATATTAATTATTTTATCAAACTAAATTACTCAAAAGTTAAGACTATTAATAAAAATTTATAAATAAAGTGAGGGTACTTTTATCTTAAACAGTTTTTACTTACTATTTTCTTTAAATTGAATAAAAGATCTTATCAAAGTTTTAATTCTAGTGTGTCTTTCAGATTAGTTGGGGAATTAAACCTTACGGTTACCACCAAACTACTTTTTCATCATGTGGACACACCAGAAAATCCCACGAATACTGAATGCTTAAAAAAATTTTTTTTTTTTTTTTTTTTCGAGCCCTTAAGTTGGTCGCCAATTTGTAACAATTTTTGTTACCTCCGGTTAGTTCAGGGCATCGCACAAGACTCAATCTATTAATTTACTTTTTACCCAGGGCGCCTTTATTTTTAATTAGATTCAGTATTCTAGGGATGTCTAAAGAAAACTACTTATGACACACTATATAGTAGATATTTTATTCAATTTACAATATATATGTATTTAAAGAAACCTTAAAAATCTAACACTTGATATTAATCTACATAAAGTACTAAAGTTAAGATACACTGTTTGAATACCAATCTATAAAACTTTTATTTGAATGATAAACACTATAATTACTGATACGAATTTCAGTAAACTGTTTTATACATTAGTTTGCTTCTTCAAGGTTACATTCAGATCATTTATATCTTAGTAAACATTTGTTATTAAGGAGTAACATTTATTAAGAAATGTTATAATTCTCAATTCAAATTCTAACAAAAAGTATTTAGGGAATGCAATGAGTAAGCAGGGGCATAAATTTATGGGAGGATTACTTAACTTCAAGACTTGGTAGCAGAAAGTCTCCCTTGCTATCTTTTGTCCTGGTGACCTCGGAAGTTTTCCTTCTGACTTTTCTTATTGATTCCACAAGATCAGAATGGATGCTAGTTCAGTATGTCATCACATTCAATCATACTCCCCTAGCTTCTCAGTCTTACAACAGGTATATAAATATTGTCTAGTGAAGAACCGACAACAATGGGACCACAGTCCAAGGAACCCTAGAAATGCAATACATAACCTAAGAATTTGTAAACTTTACACAACATCTATACCTATCCAACTGATTAAAATCTACTTTACTTACCCTTTTTAAAGCAAGGGAACTCACTTTTTATTAACTTTTTATTTTAACAACTTAAAATATTTTTTCAAGAAATACATCAATACCTAGATGGTATTCAAGAAGTCAAGTACACAAATGCATGATCTCCACGCCTCAAGTACTGATATTTATAGGCTCCCTCCCTACTTCTAAGCTTGCGATTCGAACTCCAAATCACTACCATATTTGGTAATAAATTTGCTAACGGAAGTTTTAATTATTACTTACACTTTAGGAATATTCTAGAACAAGAAATAAAGCGACAAAACAATTGGGTGGTGAGTAGCCAAACTAATTGAATCGAACACTTCTATATTACTAGCGACCTCTATCCTACTTCCATGAATCTTCATTATTTATGTCACCTGTGCTATGCTACAATAAGCAATATCTATTTAGCAACAACCATCCTACTTGGTGTGACATATTAACGATAGATGGCTCCACCCCTCTATTATCAAACTTATAGATAATAATTTTGATTTATTTAGACTACACAAAAAAATGATGTTACAAAACTACAAAACCTTTACATTTTAACGATACCACATTCCATGAAATGAGAATTCCCGATTGCATTAAAATCAACCTCGAATATTCGTTTTTATTGGTCGCAAATCTAGATCTGGCTTGTGAAATTTTGAATATAAGGACTTTGACTTTTTGAATATAAATAAATAAGAAAACACCTAGGCGAACGTTTATCGATCAAATTGAAGACGTCTTGAAAAGACCAGATCAAAAGTACTCGATACCACCGAGCATATATGAGAATAGTGATGAAAGGAGATGAAGCAAAAGAAATATGTAAGGATTGTAGCAAGTGGAAAAAAGTGGTCTATGGGGAAAAGTCGTGACTTTATGTATGTATGTAAGAAAACACCATATTCAAATTCCAAAAGTCCTTAAGAGAGATAATTATCCTCAATTTCGCTTAGAGAAAAGGGACACTTGTGGTAGAGGTTATAACGAAGACTACTACCCCAAAACTACTCATACCATAAAATATAATGTTGATTATTTGTTCACTGTCTTTGAGACTAAGCACATATGATATTACTGAAGCGTCTACGAAGACCCGTTTATCAATAGCAGATGTATAAATAACATTCAATCCCGGACACATTGGCAAGACTAATAACCCAGCTATACATACGTCACCAAGTCAGCGTCCTCGTAAATCTCTGGTCTCCGGAGCGATATAACGGCGCGGGCTGCACGCAGTTGGCTCAACTCATTTTGACAGATAAGGGATTTCCCGCAGCTCATGACTGATGCCTGTTTAAGACTATATTTAAGTTGGGAGCTGATAGCGGAATCAGTTCAGACATTTTCCTAAGGATGGCGATGCCTCCGGTCGCGCGTTCTTCATTACGAGTAACTAAATGCACAGTTAATACACGGGTAAGTGATAAAAAAATCTCTTAAAAACTCTATTTTCATGCTTCGAAAGTCATAAATGGTGATTCCGACTGCTGTCGAAGTTGAAAGATGGCATTAAAAACAGCAAGTCACGTCAATGACTGATCTAAAAGTAGTTATTGATGTTAATTTTGATTTAAATAAAAGA
This sequence comes from Elophila nymphaeata, assembly GCA_955850985.1. NCBI lineage: Eukaryota > Metazoa > Arthropoda > Insecta > Lepidoptera > Crambidae > Elophila > Elophila nymphaeata. The sequence continues at coordinate 15,184,855 of OY039090.1, read as the reverse complement.
ATAATGCAGTGTAACTATCTTCTTTTTCCAATCCTGTTCTTAATTAATTTGTACGTGCATTATTCTAGTTCGTACGTACTATCTTGTCCTGCCATTCTGTTGTGTCAGGTGTCATCTTATTATGTACTCCTTTTTTTTACTTCATTTTTCACACAATGTATCGAAATTTCTTGCGATCTTCCCTCTGATCTTCCTCTTCGCCTTCCAACCCTTGACACTCAATGACATTTCAACAGTAACACGCAGCTAATTCTTTTTATCCGGCTCGAAGGACCAATATGTACGGCACAGGACCGTATGCTAGGGCTTCGATGGTGGTGATGATGTAAATAAAGTGGACTGTATTTTGTTTTAAAGAGATTTACTTTGTCAACTATAATTAATGGGAGACCGATCGCTCGCGAAGGTGGGTCTCAGCGGAATGGTCGTCCGGTCAGCTGCTCACACGCCCCTCGCTCCTCCGCCCGCGTGACGTCATAAGTTGCACGACGCCCGTGCGTGGACACAGTTTAACTATTAAATTTCGCATAATCCCGTTATTGACATGTCCAATGATTTTATTAAGAATAAATATTATCTTATAAAGAATCAATAATTAACAAGGTTCTTTATTTGGATCACATTTGACTGATTCTCAAATAATACGTTGTGGAAAATATTTAAGCTAATATCATCTGACTTGGACCAACCACTAGGGTTCAATACTCAAGAGGGTGTTCAGTGAAAATTGCTCGACAACGTAACGTATGTGTTTAACGAATCGCAATCCAAACTAGTTTGCCTTTCATTCATTGACAATTCGAACTTCCAATGTATCTAAGGGAAAATTCGTTTTACATTGACATAAAAAATATTGGTAGCCCTCATTCTTCAATAATTCACTTCAGTACATCGTAATACAAAAACATGTGCCGTGTACAGAAATCCTCTCTCCTGTCAGGTGGTTGAATTCTGCCATATAATCCCAGTGTGCTTTGGATAGTTTGCAGCGTCACGCGGCCCGCATCATCGACGACGAAGAGGTCACTAAACATCTTGAGCCTCTCCAATTGCGTCGCAATGTTGCGTCATTGGAGCGCATTCTACCGTTCTACCACGGCGAGTGCTCGGAGGAGCTTTTTTCCCTAATCCCACCATCTCCCTTCCTTCTAAGGACTAAGCGCGCTGTTCTACGTTGTCACCGACAAACTGTGGCTACCATTCCAACGCGAACTAAGAAATTTAGCAACTCGTTTCTTTGTCGCACAATCAATACATGGAATTCACTACCAGCACACGTGTTCCCTCCTTCCTACAATCCTGGGTCATTCAAAAGAGGCGCGAAGAAGCACCTTACAGGTCGGCACGAGGGTGGCAAGTGCGGCAGCTTATCCCTCGCACCAGCTATCTTCGCATTTTGGACTACATTTCTGCTTACCATCAGGTGAAATGGAGTGTTTGAGGAGACTGAACTCTGTTGGAACTCTGCCATCACAATATTGTAATTTTCGACGAGCAACGTCATTTTTTAAGACATTTCACAGTGAATGAAATGATTGAAGTGAGTTTCACCCGCAAGCCTTAACTCAAGCTTCTTATCACTTGCTACCCGAACACAACATTGTTATCAACGCTGTTGGCGGCAGACTCTTATAAGATTGTGGCCATCCAGCCAAGTAGATCGAGCCCTATCAGCAACCAATACGAGCACAATTTTGTACTCCCCTGGAGATCTAACCAGAGACTTCTGCATCTAAATCCGGTAGGTGAACCACTAGACCATGGAGACTGTTAAAAAGTTAAGCAAATAAGCGCGCGGTTAGCACTCGGACGTATGACCTAAAATATTCATCTTGACTTCACTTCGTTCATCTGAATTCTGAAGTCACGTTAAGCTACCATCTACGGTGCTTTGGAAAAATGGATCCGGAAAAAATCACGCCAGTTGCCAGAAAACCCTCTTTTGTCTTACTTTGTCAAAATTCTATCATCATCTATCACTGAGGACAATTGTGTTATGTGATTTGTGTGTTCACTCCGATGTTGCATAGACCAAAAGGCAAGTGGTCTATGAAACACTTTTAACTTAAGCCTTTTCACAGGATATCTTGTTATTTAACCACTTGGCTGGAATAGAAAAATAAGACAATAACTAAAATACAGTCATGTTATATTCGCTTCCTACGCCATATTCGTACTTGAAGTCTGTAGTCCTTATTGAATTTGTCAGAACAGCGCGACATATTCAATGTTTATATTGAATCAATCTATAGGAACGCTCCAAGGACATCAGAATACGGAATATGTACTGCATTTGTCGAATCAGCTTTCCAGGGAATAGATGTATGTTATCAGAAAGTTGAAGAATCTCGTTAGTGTTGTATTTCGCAGACAATGTAACTGCTATCGTTACTTTAAATTATGTTTATGTGAAATTAACATAAAAGAGAAGAGACACGTAACTAAGATGGCGATGAATATAGAAGGAGAGAAAGACTTAAATATAAACAAGTCCGGCTAAATGAAACACTTGTAACATCAGAAAAAAATACGAACTCAACTAATCTACCTTCATGAGATGAAGATTGATGATTGAGAATTGATGAAAATCAATTACAAAAGGAGGCATACATTACACGGAGAATCGTACAAAGGTATCGCTTATACCTATAAGAAATCCTAGAAGAAGATAGTTAAACATGATAAAAAAAGAAATGTCAAGATACATACTGTAATGCGTTATTGTTCTAATGAGTTCCGAATAATCTGATTACATGATAATGTTCTCTTAGATTTGCGCGAGCACTACACATTATAAATAAAACAACTTTTACGGATTTAACTCGCATTCATGATTTCAGTGAGGTGATGCAGAAATATGAATTCTTCTTGAAATGAATTAATAATGGAGTGAACGCGTGAATGCAAACAGCATTACAGCTTACAGAGCTGACAATTTATTTGTTGAAAGCTTTACGAAAAAAAGGAGGCGTTCGTCCAATTCATTTTGTTTAAAAGAACTGAGATAGCGACAAACTACAAGTCCCTCGAGAGCACAGCCTCACAGCTAATCGTCTGACTAAAACAAAGCCAAGTTTTGTGCGCTAAGTAAATCCGGCGAGACAAATTGATCTTCCAGTACTTCAGGACTGTATACAGCTGGAGAGATAATTGGACGTTGCGAACTGAGATCCTCACGCGATTCGCTATTTAGTAACAAAACAAATATCACGCGAACTTTCACGGGGATTTGTGGGTAGATAATTAAGATTATTAATAACATGATAAGATATAGCAATTTGGAGTCTTTAATCAGACGGAATGATTAAACAAAAATAGTAGGAAAAGGTAGTAGAAGAAAGGTAGAGCATTCTGACCTAGTTATTGAAATTGGAAAGTTTAGGTTCAAGGGCTCAAATTTTGCGCTAAGTTTCTTCAAAGCCGCTTATAGAGAACATCTTCAGGGCTACTAGGGAAAGGAGGGCACTGAGTCAGGCGAGCTAAGACGAGAATGCCACTCAATGTAAGGCAAGACTACAGAGATCAATATAAAAATATAGATAGGTAAGAGAAAATTAATTTAATTTCTAATTGAGGTTAGAATCGGGACGTGAGGGCTTCGCCATAGGTCTTTAAAAAGTCTTAAAAAAGACGTATTTAAAAAGTGATTGTTCAAAAGTACTCAAAACCGCCAAGCATATTGAGCACTGTGATGAGAGTAGGTGAAGCGAAATAAATGATATGAGATATCGAATAGAAAGTAATTTTACGAGATGATGATGCTAAAATGGTCCGGTCTTGTAGGAAGGACGAGTGAAAGACTGAGGAAAAGGATATATGAATCGGAATTGAATGGAGATGCGAGCGGCGATCACCTAATCACCTGAGCTTTTATCGATCAAATCAAAAACAACCTTAAAGGGTAAATCAAAAGCACTCAAAATAGCCGAGCTGAAAGTAGATGAAGCGAAAGAAATATGTAAGGATCGTGGCAAGTGGAAACAATAAGTGATCTCTGTCTACCCATAAAGGGAAAAAGGCATGACTGGATGTATATCTCGTGGCTCAATCGTATAATTGACCAGATCATGAAAAATGCGGCATATCATGAAATGCTACTGGACCATAAAAATCTCGACCATCGATCATCTTGAGTAGCTCATTATCTAAAAATGTTAGTGGTCAAGTGTGATCAGTAGGTTCAAGGTTATTTTTTTAGGACCAAGCGGAGTGGACTGTTTGTGGGAGAGTCTAATCTATGTATCTGTGTGATGGTAGGTAGACGATATGCCTATTTCATGATCTAGATAATTATACGATCGGTCCACTACATATATGTGTCTTTATCTAGGCCGATACAGCACGGCACTTTTCAGGACACCAATGACAAAAAAGAAAAGTCGCATTACTCTAAACACTCTCTTACCGCTTACGTAATTAGCTCGAATTTTAATTGGCACATCAATCATAAGTGTCTAGGTGTTACCCTCTTAAACGGTTTACATCAAAATTAATTGCACAAGTAATTTCTCGGCAGTAAAACTTGCTGCTTGTTTTATGTTCGCTCCGTTAATTCTGACCAAACTTTTGTGACGTGTTTTCTTGAGACATAATAAAAACTTGGAAATTAATGTTTAGACTGACGCGTGGGTGTTTTTGGATGTAAAATTTTAAACTTATTGCAGAATATTTTAACTGCACTACCGAGGAGCTAGAAGTGGCAATCAGGTTTGCAGGATTTGGCTGAGACAATTTTTTTTTTTACCACTATTAATTATATTTCTTTTGCTGTTGATCGTAGAAACAGCTACATTGTTAAGTTACAATTCGAGACGGAGCTAACATAAAATGTCACTGTGCGAAAGAGATATACTCTCATAAGTTATTTTCCTCCCTCTCACAGTGACATTTTAGCTGGTTAGCGCCGTCTAGAATGTTCTCCAGTGTCTTTGACTGTTCGTGGCACATATCTATAATAATAATATGAAATTTCTCCCGAGTTCTTGTAGTAATAAGACGTGTAGAGAGACTCCGTTTTTAACACATCTACCTACAACTTAATGTAACTTAGATATATTTTCACTTGACATTGGCAAAATGCGTAATCCTTAAGTGCGCGACACTTAAAGATTGTCATTCATTAAGAATAGATTACATATGTAAAGATGAAGAGTTTGTTTGGTGGAACCTGCGAATCTCAGGCACTGATTCAAATTAAAAAATTCTATTAGTGTTGGATAGTTCATTTACCGAGGAAGGCTATATACCTAATAACCGACATGAACGCCAGCGAAGCCGCGGGCGGCAGCTAGTTATAAATAACATCTTTAAGTGCGCTGCAAATAAAACAGAATATTCATTTTCGATTGGTCACACCGTCACGCTTACAAAAGCCAGAACGTCGTTTTGATAAACCAATAAAATACGAAGTGATTTACACTTCGCTAAATTACTATCATTTAAATAAAGTTATAAATTAATTAATGAGCTCATTTAATATCTTCAGAAATAATTTAATCTAAATATTTACGCAATGCCTTACAACATTACAGCCATAAGTTAAATAAGTCTAAATATCGCATTTCTGAGAACCATTTAAATTAATTATACAGTCTAGTAATCTGAATTTATTGCGTAATTAACTATTTTATGGCACCAATGTAGCGCCTGGTGCTTGTGACAGATGGGACAAATTGTACTTCTCTATGTTGACATAAGGAGACCCACGACAAGGTGGATCGACGATCTGGTAAAGGTCGCGGGAAGCCGCTGGATGCGGGCAGCGTAGGACAGATTAGAGATCCTTGTGGAAGGCTTAAATCGACCAAGTGTCGTCTTTTCGCTGACATGATGATGATCTTGTCAATCAATCTCATGATGCAGTTTTTGTTTTCATCAAAATCGTGCTCGCGACTCCTTTGAGCATTTTTCGATATTCCTTATATATTAGTTTATGATTTGGCCCTGAAGGCCCACTTGAAAAATTCATCCTGTATAAAAAAATGCCAGCGTTTGTCAGGAAAAAAATACCAACTGAATTACTTTCAAAATTTGCTATTTCATTACACAGACGTGAGATGTAGCATGTAGACGCCGCACGCGACTCTCGCTGTGGAACGAACCTAACAGTAACTATCCAAAAATAGCAAGAGCTTACAAAATCTGATAGTAATCCGCGAAATTTTGGTACACCAGAATAATTGACATCATGCGTGTTTAATGATCTAGTTTCCACTTTGAAAACAATACTTACATACAATCATTTATGTTGTTTAGTAGTAAACATCAACGACTTCTCTCATTTAAGATCGTTCCCTTTTCGAGTTGATAAGTGTGTTACAACCTTTATAATGCTACGAGATTTTTTGTCCTTCCAAAGTTTGTCTGAAAGACGTCGCTCGTATAGCTGATAAGATTGTCCATTGTAATTTTTATGTTTTTAGTTATTGCTGGTATAAAATAAATATTATTCTATCTTCTATCTATCACGCTCATGATCCTGAAAAAAGGAGTTGAGCAAAGCCTTAAGTGGAGTTTTCTCCCGAGTTCTTGTTGTAAAAACACGTGTTGAGAGACTGCATTTTTAACTCAATCTACCGTACAATTGTCTGTTACTTTAAGTACACTTTCACTTGACATTCGCGAAATGCGTTATCTTTAAGCTGGGTCCAGATATGATCATTTTCCCGATCCGATCAGCGTATCCGTATCAGCGTATCACGTATCAAGCCCCGTATCAAGTTGTGGACGTCTCGATTTGCTCCGTATGACAACCGTATGAAACCGACATGTCATGGTACGGGCCGTATCATAACGGCGTATCAAGAGATCGCGTATCATGATACGCGTATCATCACCCGTCCACATTATGCGATCATGATACGCTGATCGGATCGGGCAAATGGTGCATACTTAATATCTGGACCCGGCTTTATGTGTAGCGATCGCCATTAATTTAAAAGAAAAAAGCCTTAAGTAACATTATAGATTATATAAATACAATTACGCTTATATTCCCAAAAGGGATTGCAGAGCCTTAGATAACATTTGATTTTTATTTATTTATTTATTTTTCTACAAATAAACATACAGGCTTACAGAATGCTCCAAAGCGCCCACAAGTCTAGTCAAACAATAATATTGTTTCGTTACCATAAATTTTCGTAACTAATTAAACAAAACGTAAATTAATTCTATCGATGTTCATCTACCTCGTGAGCAATGACAAAACGCAACTTTAACGGTTGTCATGCATTCACTCCTGATTTTCTGCGCGTGAGACGAGGGTAGAACACAATTCGATCGCCATCGTAGTGGGCGCATACGTGTCTCGCTTATTTTTTCATTATTTAAATTATCGCCAAATAATTCCTTAAGAAACTGTCTGTGCAAGTGTAGTCCTAACCAGCTGGTGAAGGAGAAGAAGCGAAAGTGGAAGTCATCGCGAGCAGTGGCAGATTAAGGTACGAGAGTTCGTTATATTTGTCGTTGTCTCATTACAAGTTGAACATCGTTCTCTTTTATCGTGGACTTCATAGAAGTCTGTCCCAGAGGTAGTAGGAAGCCACCATCACAAATAAAAACCGGGTGTGTTTGCTACAAGTATAGTTATATTAATAAAATTTTCACAATTATAATAATTACACAGGAATACAAATGTCATAAAATATAAATATCAAAGCCATTCGTGCCAATGATTGATTACACATAAAGCTACATCTGGCAATGGCTATGCATGCAGTGCTCCAAACAATAAGAGCTTAGCTGCCTGTCGCCTATAAACAAATACATTAACTTTCAGTAAGCCAGTAATCGTCGGTGGCGTAGTGCGTAAGAGCGTCGTCGTCTCCCACCCGGGAGGCACTGGTTCGATCCCCGCCACGTACCAATGTGTTTTCAAATTTTGAATGCATATGTACGTTTAATCGACGCTTTTACGGTGAAGGAAAACATCGTAAGGAATCCTGCACACTCCTATGAAGAAATTCTTAGGTTGTGTGTGAAGTCGACCAACCCGCACTTGGCCAGCGTGGTTGACTAAGGCCTAATCGCCCCTAATGGGGGTAGGCTTGAGCCCCTCGGTGGGGACATAATATGAGCTGTTGATGATGACCCAATAATCAGGAAATATGTTACTCTAACTTTCTCGTGAAAGATAAAAAAAACTACCGCCGAGCTTAAGTATTAAAAGTAAAGCAGATACAATAGAGGTCACCTTCTGCACTCTATTTAGTCTGTGGCATAACTCTTTTATGCAAATTAATCTTAGTTAATCATATGTCGCTTTCATACGCAGACAATTCATTCCCGCGACCGTGGATCAAGTTACAACTGAATTACTCTGTTTCCTCTTTAAATAAACACGTTATTAATTTAATTTTGGTGACATTAATGAGTTTTTGTGAGAGAATATAAATTAGCAGTTTAAAATATGAGATTGCAATATGTAAATATGGGATTTAGGGAAATTGTTTGTTGTGTGGTCCAGCGGTTGTCTGCGTTTCACTTTCGATCACAGCAAATGTGCAATTATTTATTTATTTTATTTAATCTCATAACAATTGATACACGGTAAATAGAAAGAACAAAAATTAATTTTAACTGATTATCTAAGTTTTTTTTATGTTACGAAATGGCAAACAAGCTTGCGGCCCACCTGATGTTAAGTGGTCACCGCCGCCTATAGACACTTGCAATATTAAGTGTAGATCACTTAACACCGCAAGTGCGTTTGCCATCCTGGGGACTAAGATGATATGCCCTCCATGCCCAGTAATTACACTGGCTACCTTTCCCTTCAATCCGAAACACAGCGAACTGCTTCACGGCAGACATAAGAAAGGCGGTGGTACCTACCCAAACGACCCTACATATGGGTCTACCACCTAGTAAAAGTTAAGTGTATTATTACATAAAATATTGACTGTTAGTAGGGACTATTAAAACAATTGTAATAAGTTTTTACAAGCTGTTGCTGTGCGTTAACAGGGTGCATGTGTTGATCTTAGTTTGAATATAATATCACCATATGTAATGTAATAAAAGAAAATGAATTGATCTATTAGGTATGCAACGTAATTATAATAAACAAAATGTCGATGAGTATTTAAGAAGAGGAAGGCCGGAGATAAAGATTGTGTAAAAGATGACACGACAAAGAAAGGAGTTAAAACTGAGATGAAGGCTGTCGAGATGTACAGACAACAGCACGTTGGGTTACCACAAACTGTCAAATTTAATTTTATTATTATATATTGAATAGTTTTAGGTTGAAAATCATTTGCAGAAATTTGACAGTTTTGTATAGCCCGACGTGCTGTTGACTGTACCTATCGAAAATGAAAAAGCACAAAACTTTTAAATTTACTTAAACTATGTGTATCGAAATGTCAGAATTGTCTAGACAAAGGTAATTGTTCCAAGCCAAATTCATTAAAAAAAAAAGGTAATTTATGTATATAGTGGTTTCTTTAATATTAAAAACACTTGGTTTAGAATTAACGCGTTGTTTTTTTTTACTTCTTAATACAATTACATGTCTATATCGTGGTTCCGTTCAGAGACCTTCTACTAAATTATACAATACATTTCTAACAGTCTGTAGTTAGCCGCAAAGATTTCTATACATTTATAGGTTATGTTCAACGTCAAATACTATCTTGTAAGAGTAATTTAAGACCGTCTGTATTTGCGTTTCGTTTTACGAATGTTGCGTATGGCTAGCTATTACAGCAATCTCTCTTTAGTCTTGCAAATAAGAAATATCATATAAAAAAACCTATACTAAAAGGGCAAAACTATGTATCTTTATGCCTTCGCAAATCCTACCTATGGTGTTCACGGAAACAGAAAATTATTTCTTTATACCCAATCTATATGATCAGAAAAACGCCTATGAAAGTAACGTACTTTTAAACCTATTATAAAAGGCAACCAATCTTTAATCTGGAATCCTGTAATGCCTTCTAAGAAACTTGATATCTTAATCATGCGACTTTCTTCGAACCTTTTAAACCAATTACATATTGGAGGGTTTTCTTGCCAGCTTAAATGCTTTGTGGTATGCTAACGATAGCGGGTAGAGCCACAAAATATAAGCAATACAGAAGTCAAACTTTACTTTTTTATAAATGCGCGAAAACTGGATTTTAACTATGTATAACTGTTTTGAGATTAATCAGATATTTCGGCACAGGCACCCGTAATAAAAAGAGGGTATACAGATTTGTCTACCAATGTGGATTTGCCATCAAATCGCATAGACTTTAGTTTGTCCGTGACCATAGCCAATGCAACTGCGCTGACATATCGGATTAATCTCAAAACAGAAGTACGTGGTATAAACAACGTTTTCTCATATTTCTACTTGTAACTTTTGAGATATCTAATCTTGAATAATATATTGTTTTCATCCATGAAATTTGAAAACTTTACTTCTTTCTCTCTTTATGTTGTGGTTAAAGGTTGAGTGTCTATTAACCCCTCTAATTAGATTATTTCCCAATTCAGAGACATCGGGGCCTCATGAGAATTTTTCCTTAGTTTGTTAAATTATTTTAGAAATTTTTAATAACATTAAAAACTGTATGAACGTATGAAATAACGTATGATAACTTTGTTTTACACGCTCATATTCAAGCCAAGAATACCATTTTGTTTAAACTAACTATTAACATTAATATTACACACATCACATGCTGCTAACCCTGTTAAACTTATAACATCCCTCTTTTTGTGTCGGGGATTAATAAAAAGAAATTGTTTCCATGATAATTTGATTATTTTGGAGAAGTGATAATTGATGTTGCTTACTTATATACGGGTCTCGAGTTCAGGTCCTAGTAGATCTGCTATTTATTGTCTTTAACTCGCATAAGTAACATGATAGGTCAGAATGTTTTAGTATCTAAAAATACTCCTGTATTAATCTTCCCAAGCCAGCCGCTGGCTATACTAGGTGACTAATCTCCCTTGGGTTACGAAAAGGTCAGCTGAAAAATCACGTCCAAAGCAGAATCAATTCACTTTACGCCTAATACTTATCGTGTCTAGAATCTCCGAATCTTCTCACACGAGCTCAACGCATCTGTAACACGATCACGCCGCCCACAAATCATATTTCGCCTTAGCCGCTGTTTTGCCCGTTTTTATTTATTTTTTGCCTCGTAAAATATGGAGTTGAGTGGCTGTTTTTCCAAATGTTTTCCTCGGAAAACACGTGCGATGTACGCCTAAGATTTTATGTTAAGTGGAATACAGAGCGTATTATTCGATTCTCAATGATTGAGAATTTCAAATATTTCCTTTGGAATTTGGAGCGAATCTCAACTCCATTTACGAGTATCATTAGCTCGGAACAATATAACACTATTATTCCGGCAATAATTGCTAAGGCAACTTATTGCATCTGGGTAAGGGTAAAGTACTGCGCATACGAGCAAGGCAGTTTTGCCAGCGGACTTCTTTGTCCATCAAAATAGATTGTTAAGACCTTGTCCAGAAGAGCGAATTCCCCGCGAATCTTTACGCGCGAACACATACTGAATCTCAACGCGCGAATAAGAAACTAGCGCGAAGCTTGTAGACGCAATGTATTGAGCCATACCTCGCCAACGCGCGTTGTATGTTCGTGCGTAGAGATTCGCGGCGAATTCGCTCTTCTGCGTGGCATAACACTTATGAGGGACTCAAAGTACCGAGTACAAAAAGTCCCCCAAACAACCGAGGACATCGACAGACTTGAACTAAATTACAACACAAAACGTAATCGTAGAATCTTTATTTCCATAGCACCTGCTTTACCAAACTTCCGACGAACAAAATGTTCTAACATGGACTGTGTTTCAAAGCGCTTAGTCCGCGTCAAGATCTTGGCGGGCATTTTTCTGATGATTCCGCGATTTTAGTTCTCCCCGGACAAAAGAATCTAATGAGTAAGACGTATTAGATGATTTACATCAAATCAATTAGTTTGTATGAAAATGAAAAATATTAAAATTTATTCACGGGGATCCCCCATGAGATGTAACAACGATTTGGTAAAGGTCGCGGGATCCGCTAGATGCTGGCAGCGCAGGACCAATCGAGTTGCAGATCCTATGTCCGATAGGGACGTCTCTCGGCTGATGTGATGATGACGCATCCAAGACAAATTACCAATACAATGGTAGAATAAGTGGCCAAAAGTTAATGCATACTATCCTTAGGAACACGGTGTATAAAACAAGTCTTTATTAGTGCACTCGCTCTCAGTCTTTCTGTATCTATATATTGATATTGTCGTCACGATCGCCACAAATTATTTGTACTCATACTCAGCAATTTGTTAGAACCACACAATTGTACGTGTCCGGGTTTTGTCTGAGAAACAGCTTGCGTGTTATAGAGAACAGTAAATTGATACTCGTGTTCAGTTTAAAGATTTTTCTTAGTCTCTATGCATTTTATAATAGAGTATCTATATATGAAGATAAACGACAGCATTAGAAAATAAAGAATGTTTCAAAATATGTAAATATCAGACTGACTACTTACCTCCTCAACTTTCATCTTTTCTGACCATCGTAAGGTTTTCAGCCCGCCTAGCATGACCACCGAAACACTATATGATATAGCCATTTATCGCGTTGAACTGTCAAAAATTATTGGATATAACAGTCAATTTTATCGAAACTGCGAACAGGCTTTGTTCGCAGTTTCGATAAATTTTCATGATTGCGGTGATATCCAATAATTTTTGACAGTTCAACGCGATAAATGGCTATATCATATCATATCATATCGTGTTTCGGTGGTCATGCTAGCAACAAAGCCTGTTCGCAGTTTCGATAAATTTTCATGATTGCGGTGATATCCAATAATTTTTGACAGTTCAACGCGATAAATGGCTATATCATATCATATCATATCGTGTTTCGGTGGTCATGCTAGCAACAAAGCCTGTTCGCAGTTTCGATAAATTTTCATGATTGCGGTGATATCCAATAATTTTTGACAGTTCAACGCGATAAATGGCTACATCATATCATATCATATCATATCGTGTTTCGGTGGTCATGCTAGGCGGGAAGGAAGATATCGCTCCTTGAAGCGATAAGACCGCATATTGTACAATTATTTCATTTAATTAATTCTGTACTTTTCTTCATTACAATGACTAGTGTACTATGATCCAATCTAGGCTGCGATCTACCGTGTACCAAATTTCATGCAAATCCGTCAGACCGATGATGTCGCGTGATTGGCGGACTAACATAATCACATTTATAAAATTAGTAGGATAAACTTTTAAATTTGATACCAAATCGATCGTTACATAAACAATTTCTATTCTATATCCAATCGTTACCTTTTATTAGGCGAATCGTCTGTTTATTTATTGGAAAGGGCATCATAACAAGTCACAATAAATAACAAGTTATTGTGAGAGTCACAATGGAGACATCGAAATAGCCCTTAAATAATCAACAATGAACAAATCGCATACGAACTGGTTCATTAGCAATTCTAATAAATAACAGATAGTTTCGTTACATTTATTACTGTTCTTACTGCTGAGATTTGAGAGTGTAACAACTGTCCCGAGGGCCTAAAAGAATGGCAAATGATACAATTGAACGAATGAGAATATTTGACTCATCATCATCATAATAGCCTTTATTGTCATCGAAGCAAGTTTAGGCAGTAGTCCACCACGCTTACCCAATGCGTATTGGTGGATGGAGTACAAGGTGATCAATACCCCCTTGCTGATCCATTAGTCGCCTTCTACGACACCCATTGGAAGATATGGGGGATGATATTCTACTCTGCCGGCATCACATGGCTATAGTGGCATGAAGAATATTATACCAAGGAATGGTGCCGTATATTTTTAGAACACACTTTATTTAAATAAAAGTCTAAACAAATATAATTTTAAATAAGATTACCAGTGAGTATCTGAAGGCCGGATAGTTTGAATGTGTTTGAAACTGTCAGTTGTAAGTGAATCCATTCCTGAACACTCGTGCACATTTTTTTGAATTGTGAAAATACGCTGTTGCAATATGAATTCTTCCAACTTTTTACGTCAATATCTTCGAAAGTTGTAAATCAATTTTGGTTATTCTTTTTTTGGCTTAAAGATCAAAGTATAGTCGAAATAGTTTCCTAAAAATGATACAGTGCTAATACTGTAGTTACTATACTGGCACTACTAAAAAGCGGAAAATAATTTTTAACAAAAAAAACCTTCAAATCTTAAAACGGAGATATAAAAATTCAAAATCTAAATGCTAAATATGTTTTTTTTTGAGGTCGGTACTAACCTCAATATTTAGAAAAAACCTTTGTAACTTGTCTTTGGCATTTAAATTTTTATTTATATTTCTCTGTTTTTTTTATATATAGGCGACTAGCAACCTGTCACTATTTTGAGGCACTGCATAGCCTATAATACCCGATGTGGTTTTATGTGTCAGCAAAAATTACGTGAAATTGTGCTCTTCCCCTATATAAGTGATACACTTGAAAGATATATTATTAGGTTTTTTATTGGTTCGTGGATTCACCACCTACATCGTGTGATAGTGAATAGCCTTACAAGCGCACGAAAGTCTAATCCGCTATGCCATAACTTTTATCAGATTAATCTTGCAATTTTATTCTTTTTTATTCAAAACCATTAAACATAGTGATTATAAAAGTCGTATTACTCTTCAGATCTGTGTTCCAGTCATTAACACCCACCAATTACGGAGGCTTTCCATTAGCGAGAATACGGGGAAAGTGTCGAAATAAAAAAGAGACTTTTCAATTGAATTATAAAACTGCAATGACTATTTATTTCTTACACTACCTATTGCAAGTTTAAGATCACTATTTCGCACTAAGATGTTTAAAAAGTTTACGTCACTGATTTGTAGTAACTTCTTTCGTTGAATATTTTTTGGGACGATAATTCGCAAAACGGCATAACTTTATCGTTACCACTTGTGGTTAGTAAAATAACTGATTTGGCTTGACTTTTTTATATTATGAGATGGTAAACCAGCTTGCGGCCCACCTGATATTAAGTAGTTACCGTCGCCTATAGACACTTGCAATATTAAGGGTAAATCACTTAACACGGCAAATGTGTTGCCATCCTGGGGACTCAGATGATATGCCTTCCATTCCCAGTTATTACACTGGCTACCTATCCCTTCAATCCAAAACACAGCGAACTGCTTCACGGCAGAAATAAGAAAGACGGTGGTACATACCCAGACGGCCTACATATGGGTCTACCACCTAGAAAAAAGACTTGTCTACGGAATTAGGACTCAAAGACTCAGGTTCTTCACAACTTTAGTCAAATGTGGATAGGGCTGGCGCATATATACAACTTTTAGTTGAACAACCATTTAGTTGTGTATCAAAAGTTTATACACACACATATATTATGGCAATCCTAAAATGTGTGCATACTATCATAGTTGTTCGACAAAGAAATCAAAGCTATATCTTTAAAAAAGTTGGACAAACTATCAATCAAAGCGCCAATTTGTAGAGTCGCCTTATGCTCTAACTTCAATCTTACTTTGGATATACCACCCTACACTATCGATTTCCTTTCCTATTCCTTTTCTGTTCATGCTGTCCGGTTGTGGAATATTCTCCCTGATAGTATCAAGTGTGCTCGCATATTGGAATCCTTTAAAACTGCAGTTTGGAGTCATTTCATTTCCTCTTTAATTTTACCATGAAGAGACGAAGAGAAGAATTTAACCATGTATGTATATGTCGTGGCTGAGACGGAACCCCTAAGGATTTTTTATTGCTATTATCTTTAGAACTTTAAGACACGGTAATGTTATCTATCAATGTTTAAGATGTTATACATGATATACTCGGATATAGGTCGTTAGCGTAGTACGTAAGAGCGTTGTGTTCCACCCGGGAGGCACCCGGTTCGAACCCCGCCACGCAACAATGTGTTTTAAAATTTTCAATTCATATGAACGTTTAATCGACACTTTTACGATGAAAGAAAACATCGTGAAGAAACCCGCACACACCTATGAAGAAATTCTTAGGTTGTATGTGAAGTCGACCAACCCGCACTTGGCCAGCGTGGTAGACTAACGCCTAATCGCCCCTAATGTGGGGTAGGCTCGAGCCCTAGGTGGGGACATTATATGAGCTGTTGATGATGATGATGACATGATATACTTGTTTTATGTAAGAAAAGCTAAATAGATATATGGTATTATTAACAATTCATCCCACCAAAATGGCGTAACCCTCTGTTCGGACGTTTTATTTCGGAAGACGACATGGCTTCTGACCGCGAGATTGGGATAAGCGATAAATGCATCAAAAATACTTGTTTTTTGTAGTCTTAGAGCAAAGAGACCGGTATTGATCAAACTTACTGCGTAAGTGTTTTTTTTTTGGTCGTTAAAATATGGGACCCGTACTTATCGACGCAGTATTTTTTCGGATAAAAATGCTGGTAATAATATATTTTTTGAGATTTTTCGAGGCTTACAGCACATATAATAATAAATGTTTATTTCTCCCATACATAACAGGAACTTAAAACAAATCAATATTGCTAAGACAATAAATAAACATACGTTTTCCTACGTCGATATGCACTAGCCCTTATTATTGCTCATGACTCTTAAGTTTACTAGACACACCTTGTACCAAAAGAAATGTTGAAACCACATTTCCCTTGATAGGCTTAACGTTTGCATTCCAAATGACCCACCACGCAATCCCAAACTGCGAAATCAAGTTGTAAACCTCATGGGTCGTGGGTTCAAGTCCCGCCTTCGCATTATAATGGCCGCCCGCTGTGAGATAACTGTCATTGCCTGTTAATTCAACGCGTGGACAGGTGTTAGTGGATTTTTTTTATTTAATACAACTTGTATGCTCGTTTTGATTGGACGTTACGAATTGAGAGTGTGGGAAAGTTTTTAAAGACAGGGCCGATTTTTCAATCGTCAGATAAAAGTTAACAGACAGTTAAATTATTGCCCAAACTGAAGCAAATGTCACTTGAAATCAAATACAAGACACAAAATGACAGTTGACAATGTAATTTTAATTTGTCCGTATAGTACAATATCTAACGAATAAAAAATATCTAAGGATTGAAAAATCAGCCCTTAATACGGTATTCTCATTCGTGGTTGTCGTAAAAGTCGACTAAGGGAGATTATGAACCTTGAGCACTGGCATCAAGGTTTCACTTGTAGTGTTGGTGTCAGAGAGGACATAAATACTATGACAAAACATATAACTTTTTTATGACTATGGGAAATCCACTTACGGACCATACCGCACACTGGCTAGGCGTACGGCGTGTGCGGGACTCACCGGCACAGAACAGCACCGGTCCTTAAACCCACCGTTACCCTCCTAAGCCCTTACGACAAAACTTATACCTATCTGTATACTGACATATTTACCGATTCAAAATACACTAAAATACCTTTTTAAATATCTTAACAACACGCACGCTCGATTTCTGAGATCATCGGAAAATCTTATTTTAGCGGCGTCAATGCATTTCACTAAATTTTATAACAAATCCTTTACAGCAGCCTGCTCGGCAGTGGAATGCATTACCTATCGAAATCAGGCAAGCACAATCCTTGAACACAATTAGGAAACTGGTAAAGCAACACTATAAGATTTTTTTCTTTATGTAGGTAATATGTTTGTATTATTTCTTATGTATTAATAATGTCTATACTTTATACAAAAGTACAGAATAGAAGTATAATATTTATGTATATACATTAAATCTATGGGTTGCTGCATCGCCATGAGTATTCCCCTTCTTATTTTATTTGAAATTCCTAACCTAAGATTACCTTTAAAAAAATCTTCCCCATAACAGGTGCTCTAATTTGCGCTCTATCTCTTATTGATTTATGATCTCAATTTTATTGTGGTCGCTGCAATGTGCCACCATACTAAAACAGCGTAAAAACATACATGGATCGACGACTTTGAAGTTGAGGAGTTTCTCTCCAGTTCTTGTTGAAAAAACACGTGTTGAGGGATTTTAACTCAATCTACCGTACAATTGTTTGTTTCTAATGAACGAATATAAAACATGGAAGCAGCCCTTTCTTTTTAGCTCCGATTAAAAATCGACGCTACGTAAAAAAAGACTTTAAGTATGAAATTTTTAGGTCTATAATAGACAGCGCTTCGCTAGTTACGCCATTTTAGAAATAAGATTAAAGTTCGACGACAGTGATATGGAGTTGCGCGGTGGTCACGTGGCAACAACTAAGCTAAGTTAGTTTTGGCGCACTTTTGAAGCCCTGCCCTTTGGCGGACTTTTCATGGGACCATTTTAAAGCGTTAGAAATACTTTGATGTTTTATATGCATTCACTTTTTGTTACTAAGTACAGTCGAACCAACTGAATCATGACCCACTTGGCCGATCATTCCTTTAAAATCATAAATTTAGTTAGGTTTTCTTCGCTATCATGCGTGTTGCACTTAGTACGTTTTAAATATGAATAAAAATGTGTCATTACGGGTCAGAGATCTATGCAATTTTACTCTTTGTTATCACTGCACTAAAGTCTTAATTGGAATTTCAAATAAGATGCCGTTCGTAATCTAAATTCTTTTCACTACTGAGAAAAATGATTATCTATTATATTTTTAAAAATAAAATTACGTTATGTGTCAGATGTCAAGTAGTAGTTGAAAAATTTTTAAAAGGCCATAGTTATTAGACACTGTCAGTGTCTAATAAATTGATAAAAGGTTCGTTACTTAAGAGATGTATGTTCAAGCGAATTTCAACCTGCTTTGTATTGAGTGACTGTAGGAAAATGATCTTAAGGTGGGTCATGATTCAATTTGGTCGACTGTACATGTTCACTTGACATTGGCACAATGCGTAATCTAATTCTAAAAGAAGAAAAAGTTGAGGAAATTGCCGCTTCTATCTAGTTAGTGTGCAAGACATACAGTGGACCAGCGTCTACCGAACGAGTGTATGGCAGTTTGGTGCGCCCTCTCGTCCCGCGTCCCCCTCACGATTGCTCGTTGGCTGAGTGTAGACGGTCAGTCGGCTTTTACAACACCCACAAGATGTGAAGGGGTGTTCCTGTCAGTGACTGAGAACACCATTAGTACTATTTCTTTTGAAAAATTACAATTTTAATTACTTTTCAATATTACTATACAATTAAAAACGTATTAACAAACTAATAGTATTCATAACACCAATTAAAGAATTTAAACTATGTATTCTAAAGTCTAATGAGGGCCAATTAAAATGGCTATTAATTTACTTAACGATATTTGTATTTAAATGTTGGATAATCAACTTTATATTAACATAGATTAACGGCTCTGATCGTCGAAATGCCACTTTTGATTCGGGATTCAATTATCAGATGCACTGTAGGGTTAATATGCACGGATTAAATGGAGATGGGGAATTATATTGCCCGCCAAAATAGCAAGGGTTATGGTTTTAAAAGAGGAAATTTAATATGAAAAAAGAGAAATTCTGCAATTAAAATGTAACTCTACATCGTGTGTCAGAGAGACTTTTTGTGCTAAGTAATGTGCACCTCCTAGCTTAAATCACTTTTAAACTTTCGTGTCGCATGATAAGATAAAGTAAAAACGCAATTAGATTATCTTATACGCCGATTTGGACGCCGTATTGGTGGAGTGGTTAGTATAGCTGCCTACACATCAAGCGGTCCGGGTTCGAGTCCTGGTAGCGAGAAATATTTGTGTGATGAACACGAGTATTTGTTGACGAGTCATGGTTGTTTATATATTTATTTGAGTTTATTTATAAAAATATCTAAAAATATTATGTATATTAAAAATATCCGTTATCTAGTATCCATAACACAAGTTCTTAATGATACTTACTTTGGGCTAGATAATTGGTGTGAGTGTGGAAATATATTATTATTTATACGCGGACTGAGTCCAGCTGTGACCACGGTCAGTATCAAATCACGTTATTACTCTTTTTATTTGAATTCTTGTGCTCTTATTGTCTGTATCTGTATGTCAATGTGTGCAAATTATTAATAAACATTGAGCGAACATAAAATAAAAATACCGTTTGAAGATCTGGCTGGAGTCTATACCAAGCTATTGCCTGTGTGAGCATGGGTTAAATGAGTATGGCCCCCGCCGACGAGAATAGGTACTTTTTGGTCAAAATGATCAAGCTGTAACTTACGAAGTTCTTCGACGGAAAGTATGACACCCACCTGAAACAAATCAAAAAATAATTGAGAATGAGCGAGAATTGTTTTACCTGTTATAACCATAGTTGTAAATGAGTTCTTAGTCTTTCTTATTATTTACTTTACTTTTGTGGGCACAAAGTAATTTTAGCGAAAGCAAGTCCCTTTCTATAAATAACTATTTATGTGTTCGTACATGTAAACTGTTAAATGTTATTTAAGTTACGTTTTACTCTATAACTTCTTGCTAAAATAGAAGATAAACTTCAACAAAAACGCCTAATCGTAATCTTGGACAATAAGTAAGTTATTGTCAAATTGTAATAATGTCCACATAAAACGAGATAATCCTCTCATTTACAGTTTAACATACACTAATCCGACCGGTCACTGTCACCT
Organism: Elophila nymphaeata; assembly: GCA_955850985.1. Taxonomy (NCBI): domain Eukaryota; kingdom Metazoa; phylum Arthropoda; class Insecta; order Lepidoptera; family Crambidae; genus Elophila; species Elophila nymphaeata. Next base: position 15,164,253 of record OY039090.1, on the reverse strand, counting down.
CGATATTGGCAACTCGGCCATAAAATACCCAATTTGTCAAAGGCCCATAAAAACATAATTTGTAAAGGCGGGCGCTCCGACGTCATAGTAAACATGAAGCAGTATAAATTTCCTATACAAGATTCCTCGTCGAAGGTCACCCCAGTTCTTGTTATGATAACAAGTGTTGTGGTGTTGTGAGAATCCATTTCAATTCAATCTGTAGTATAATTTCAAATTTATTTTAAAAAAAAAACAATTACTTAGAATGTCTCACAAACTTATAAGTACTCTCTCATGCTTCGTTACAATGCTCTGATCACTTTCTATCTAAAAGCCATGATACTTCTTCTGTAATATCATGAGAAGTTGGGTATATAGCAGATTTTAGGTGACGCTGCATCATTAGCAATATCATCGGAGTTTCTCCCGAGTTCTTGTTGTAAAAACAGGTGTTGAGAGACTCCATTTTTAACACAAATCAACCGTACAATTTTTGTTAGTTTTTTACTTGACATTGGCAAAATCTGTACGTTTAATACGTCGCGACGCCATTAATTAAGAATAGAATAGCAATATCATCATTAACGATACATCAGAATTTCGATTCAGTCAGACCTGTTGAGATTACTCAGATCCTTGAATTAACTTTATAACAGCTGATGTACGTCAAACAATTGAACAATAATTTTTGAATGCTAAAACCTCAACTAAAACACTCCTGACCAAAATACCTTTCAAAGAAAAAGGAACCTCAATCTTTATCAAAATGACATTCCACATCAATCTAAAAAACAGTCTAATCTACAAATGGATATATTTATGCTACTAGTTAGAAAGTGATTACGAAACTAATAACCGACAATATACATCCAAGTTATGTTGTACGTAAGTTATTGTTCATAAAATCTTTATCAAACCAAGGCATCGTGTCGGGCAATTTCGTGTTAATGCTACTAATAGGAACAAAAATGGAACTTAATCACGCAGTGAGTAATGTACTAAATGAATATAACCTCATTACTAATGCTTCTCTATAAAGAAAATGTTCTTTGTTTTTCATTTGACGAGGAGCGCTTGGCCTTCGTCGCAACTGATGGTAGAAATTTATTTTTTAATAAAAAAAAATCTACCTTCAAACCTAAAAACGGAGAAAATAAATATTTGGAATAAACGTTATCACTTATATTTGGATTTTTATGTACAAAATTTTTATTTCGCCGTTTTGAAGGCGGATTTTTTTTATTCAAAATTATTTATTTTTTGCTTTTTAGTGTTTTAAGTATAGAAATTTTCAGGAAACTATCTCCAGATCTCACACACAAGTGATAAGATTACAATATCATAAAGGGCAAAATATTTTTTTCAAAAACTCTATTACTTTTTAATTGTTTTTTTAATAAAATTTATTTTTAAATTTTAAATTATTGAAAAGTGCGAAATAATTGTGGAAAATTCTAATATTTGAAACGCGGCAAGGGTGGTTGTGACGTAAAATTCTATAAACAGGATATATTATGTCAAAGTCGTGATGACCACTGTTAAAAAAAACATGAAATCCCGATTTTATTTTCTGAAAGCTTTGTTGTTTTACAATAATCTTTAACCGGCAATAGCAATCACAGTTGATTTGGCGTGAAAAAACGCCGCACCTTGTTCAGGATTCCGAGTTTCCGTGAAGCTGTTTTTATCACGCTTTCGATGTAGTCCTTCTGATTCAAGTCGCTGCAAACCTGCTCTATAGCGTTAGTGTTGTTCCCTGAAGAAAATGGCGACGTTTACATACATAATGGCATACATTACATTCTTAATAGGTTTATGTGAGATTACATTCCGAGCACCGCAGTATGCCACGGCAGCAATACAGCGGCAAACCTTTAGGAAATATATGGGGTGCAACTGAGATCGGAATCATACCTTTAAAATCGTTGAACACTGACGATGCGTGCACTATGTTCGTGATCCATCGCGCCCGATAGATCACCGCGTTCTGTTTTATTGCTAACTAAGACAGCGGGGGTCATTTGTACAATCATAAAACACAAACACTGATGGATAAGGTTTTGTTAACAATATTACCTTAATCTCAGATTATGCCGTTGAACTTTACACCCCGTTACAACGTGTTTTATTGTGGTTAGATTTTAGGAATGATGAACGAAGCGATACTCGTGGTACATACTTAAACTTATTTTTTCTGCATCGCTACTATCGCGCGTTAGTAGATTACAACATGCATTTACAACATGCGACAGGACATTTAATGAAAAAGTCAATCACCTCACTGCGAAATTTGGAACAAAATAGTGGATGTTCCACACTTGTTAACGGAATGTGTCAAAAATCAGAGGGATCATTGATAAATCACTTTAAAGTTTGAAACATCATCTAATCTTTGATGAAGAATTTCACGACTTCATGAAAATCCAGCATCAAAAGGAGCTAAAATAGTTTTAGCGATTAGTCAGTGTATGGATTTGTTTTTATTTTAGATATTTTATTTGTTTCGGGTAGATGAGTTTGACATACATTAAACATGTATTATTTAAAAGTCGTCCACTCAGTATTAGGTATACAGTATCGACGCAAGCGTGTGACTATTTCTTACAATACGATGCTTAGCAAACATGTGTGCTGGCAGTGAATTCCATTTCTTGGTTGTGCGAGATATAAATGAGTTGCCAAATTTCTTAGTTCGCCAGCTTAACAACCTAACCCAGCACGTTAATCACAATCTTAGCAGATAGGGAGATTAGGGCAAACAGCTCCTCAGAGCACTTGCCGTAGTATAAACGATAGAACGCGCTCAGAGATCCAACATCGCTATGTAATTGGAGAGTCTCAAGATGGTTGGTAACCCCTTCGTCGCCGAAGATGCGGATCGCGAGACGCTGCAACCTATCCAAAACATCTAACAAGTACTTGGCAGATCCATCCTAACGGAGCCAAAAATTGGTGCACCAAACTTATCTAATTCTTAGAAATTTATTCTGCAGTATTAAACTATTAAATATGATTAGATACTAAGTCAATTTAATAATAGTAAACAAATCTCGCCCCCCACTGTTTGACAACACCACATAAAACCTCTCGGATCTGTTTTAATCGATTCTTTATTCGATCGTAAATTATTCAGTCTATTAAATTATTGGCGATTTCGAATATACAAATGAAGCTATATTATATAAGGGCATGGTGAGAATTTTATATTTTGGTACTTGATTAAAATATTTTGTACATTATATTAATGGGGCCAGGTAAGCCTAAAGGCATGATCGGAATGATAATTTTGATGCGATCGTAATTTTAACAGCGGAAAAGCAAAACTTTGATAGAGTTGTAGTTTGACTTGTTTCATTTTCATCGATGTCACTAGTTCACCCATCGGATTATTTAACCATTAGATCCAGAGGTTCTGTATTCGATGCGCAGACGAAAGCGACAATTTTTTTCTCAGTTTGGTTGGCGATACGGCTAGTCTTGAGTCCGCTTGCTTAACATAGTTTTTTCCGAAAGTTAATGATTAGATATCCAGTACGTTAGTGGTTGAGGGTTCGTATGAGGCTCGCTTCTACCTTGGCTTTTAATCACTTGCTAAAAGGCCAAGAATTTCCCTGACAAAGAAAAAAACTGTACTAAAAAACGCTTCTCTGAAAGTTTGTTACTTTTAAGTATGCGACAGGCTGGCAGAGTGTCACTCTTTGAGGCACTACATGACCCATACTGCCAGCTGTAAGAAATTTGGCAACTCATTTTAACGTCACACTATCAAGAAATAGCTTTCACAATTAAGAAATGACGTGATCAAAAGTTGTAATTTTATGTTCAACCACTTTGGGGTTGCCAGCGTATATTATTGGAAACCGGACAGACTAGAAGAAGTAAGTAAAGTTCACACAAACGAGATTTGTAATATAGTGGTTTACCTATAATATTATAAATAACTCTAAATAAAAACAAATCAAATCTACGTTATAAAAGGGGATACTAAAACTAGATACAAAAAAAACTTATATACTACTATATTACAGATATAAGACTTCTAACAAATAAATTAATGACACCTACTTGCTTACGCAATTGTTAAGGCCTCAGAGGCAAAGTTCGTAAGTGTAATATATTTTGTATCTCATTGTAAATTAACTATTTAATATTATACGATAAATAAATTTATTTAAACTGATATAAATCATTATTGGTAGAATATGCAACAGAATTCGTGCAAATGAATCTTTTGACCAAACTTCTTATCCTTGAATGCATAGAAATGTAATATTCGGCTATAAAGACGTACGTTTCAGCTTAACAAGTTTCAAATCAATCAGTGATTATAGGCTAAAGATATTGGAAATTTGGAGTTTCCAAGTCTTAAAGATTACTGACGTCAAAATTTTCGAGAAATAGACAATTTCGTGAATTTTAATCTTAAGAAAGAATATTTGTGAAGCATCGTTTATTTGATAAGGTGCTCGCCCACGTTAGCTTTTTTGTATAACCGACAATGAGGTCGATTTTCATTGAAATTTAATTACATTTTCTGAGCAACTTTTCGTAGTACGTGTGAGTTTCACTATTGCAATCAATAAGTTCCAGTTTTCCCCTACAAAAAATTGATCACCGATTATCGGCAGTTTTATACGACTTGAAAGATAGCGAAGTCTTAGAATATATCTATACTTCCATACTAATATTTTATAGAGGAAAGATTTGTATGTTTGTACTGAATAGGCTTAAAAACTACAGGACTAATATTAAAAATTCTCTAATCGTTAGAATTCTACTTTTTCACTAAAAAACATAGGCTATATGTTAATGCAAAAAAAAAAATTATTAAATCAGTATACCACAGGTTTACCACCTTGTGATATAATTTAAGCTACGACAATTATATCAATGAGTACATTATTGTAATTTTCGTAGCAATATTTAATGAAAAATAAATAAATAAAGCTATTTTACTCCTTGATACAATAGCTTCCTTTTGGTGAAGAATTTCTAAAATCGTTTTAGCGGTTTAGGCGTAACAAACACACAAAGTGACTCGCATTTAAAATATTAGTAAGAATTTTCTTTTTATTTCTTTATCTACTAACAGCACTATTAAGATTACTAACACTATATTGGCTTTATTCAGTTGCCTACCTGTAAGAAATTAAGCGCAACTACGTTTTTTATACTACGAGATGAGAAACAAGCTTGCGCCCCACCTGGTGCTAAGTGGTTACCGTCGCCTATAGACACTTGCAATATTAAGGGTAACTTAACACTGTAAGTGCGTTGATATCCTGGCGACTAAGATGATATGCCTTCCATGCCCAGTAATTACACTGGCTACCTTTCCCTTCAATCCGAAGCACAGCGAACTGCTTCACGGCAGAAATAAGAAAGGCAGTGGTACTTACCCAGATGACCCTACATATGGATCTACCATCTAGTAATGATGAATAGTTTACGCGCTAAGGAGGAATACACGTTAATACAAACATACATACATAGACTGCTAAAATCCTTCTTTATAACCCTTCTTTTTGGCTTCGCGTAGTCGGTTAAAAAAGCTACCTATTAAATCACTGAACTCATTAGATTATATCTAACATCAACCAGAAATGTGTTTCCATTTACTTAACAGTTTAACTTTCATGGCCATATTTTATGCTTACATATCAATAAGAAATAGCTTAATACTCCATCTTAAAAATTAATATGTCGACTATCTCATACATTATGCATTTAAGAAATGATGAACGTATGTGAAACTTGACACTGAAGATCTTGTATAGTCATAGTTTAGGTAGCGGATAGTAGGTCAAATCGAGACGGGACATCGTGTATATTTAAAGTGTGATATTAAATTTTCAAGATTAGCAAATTGTATAGTATATATTTTTATTTCTAATTTAATTATTTATTATTTTGATCACATGAACTGTTAATTTCAATTCGAGGTGGGTCAATGCGGACCAGCTGCTCGAATTCATAAACTGGAGTAGTACCTCCCCTTTTCCCGGTGACAAGCGAATTGTTGCGAAGGCACACTATGACAGCACCCCGGCTGTCGTAGTGTGCCTTGGCAGGATGCCCGGAGAGGTCACAAGGATGATATGCCCTGTCCGTCTACTGCCACTTAAGGTTTGCAATTCTTCCTGATTTATGTTACGATATTTAAAATAAATCGGCGGTACTTGAATAAACTTGTAAATCATCCTGATCCTGAGACACCCACTCACACATGTAGCCACATCTAGCAACAGCACCCCCAAAATATTTTAATAATACCTACCACATAATTGTAATCATTTAAGTGAAATTATTATTTCGTCCCGAAGCGGTGGTGGGGTTTTGACAATTTAAAAATACTTAGCAAAGTCCGTTTTAAAAAGGAACTTTTTCATTTCAACAGTGTTGAGACAAAAACGCATGAACTAAGTACCTAGTCAACAATATTTGCAGCGATTAGCCTCCACTCGAAGCGTTTTACGCTAAACACACTGCTTCTACTATACACTGTGCCAAGATTTTCCCGTACGGATTACATTCCGTAATGACATATTTTGTTTTGATATATAAGATGTCAAACACAATATTTTAGTCAGGTTATGATTAATACATTCCCTTGGTAGGTGGCGAAGGTAAAAACGTATTTGGTTGTGCGTTTGTGAAACTTAAATTATGACTTATTGACAGATAATAAATTGTTCCTGATAATGAAGGCACACGACACTGCCTGGGGTTAGACATCACAAGATTTTATAACAAATTCGCCTTAAGGTGGACGATATAATAATATTGTTATGAAACGGTACACAATTAAGTGTTAGGCAAATAATGTCATAAATATTGTCTTTTATGGACAATGCCAAGATTTCTTTTGTTATTTGCCGCTCTGTAGGATCGCAAGCAAATTTTTTGGCTTCCATTTATGTGATGATTAATTTAATTGAGCTTAATTGCGCGCATAATTATGACATTTGTCGTTGGAATTAATATATCAAGCCGTATTAGTAGGCTTACCAAATTTATATGTTCAAAGACAGGAAAGCCGGGCTGCTGAGATGGTTTCGAAAAGTGCAACATCTGTTTTGGTTGTTGGATTTTGTTTACTGAAGGATTGTTACTTTTTAATAAAATTAATAATATGAACTCTCGAGATGTGTACTCAGGGGGTTCAAGGCCAGACAGAACCACAATGGACTCAGACCGTCACCCTGGAAGATGCCTCGCTCTACTTTTATAGGTTCGCCCTGACCTAGAATCTGTCGAGAACGATAGAAAAGGACCGTTCTCCATTTTTGTATAAACGACATCAAGAAAGTACGTAGAGTTGTATTTAGAAATATAATTTTGTATGTATTTTAAATGAAATAAAGGAATTAATAATATAATTAAGTATCATTAAGAACTTGTGTTATGGATACTAGATAACGGAGTTTCATATAATTTATTTCTTTCTTTCTTTCTATATACACAATAGTATGGATATTTTTATAAATAAACTTAAATAAATACAAATTCAAATTATTTATTGCGTGCTACATTGCAGTACATTTTTTTAAATATATAAATTGCACTTATGTGGTAGGTATATACAATGTAGCGCCCTGTAATGGCATGGCAATAGCAGAGGGCTTTACAGTCAGTTTTATAATTAATTATTACATAAACAACCATGACTCGTGAACAAATTTTCGTGTTCATCACAATAACGTTTGCTCCTAGCAGGACTCGAACTCGGACCGCTTGATGTGTAGGCAGCGTTACCGACCACTCCACCACGACGGCGTCGGTTTTTGGGTTTGTCCCTTTTACGTAGGCGACAGGCTTGAAACCTGTCACTATTTGGAGGCACTACATGGCCCATACTGCCAGATATGGCGTTATGTGTAACGAAATGTTACATAAGGCTATGCTTAACCCCTGATCGACTATGATCGTGATCGTATGTATTTAAAAAGAAGAACAGTTAAGATTTCGCTCTAAAAGCGCCATAGTTAAGTTGACGTTATTTCGCCCTGAAAGCGCCACAAGTGAAGTTGGAAAAAAATAACACAAAGAAAAAGACAAACAGAAATGACGTGATAATAGTAGCTTTTTTTTATTATTATTTATTATTGATTTAACAAAAAAATATCAAAATTAAAACAATAATAGCAACCAAAACCACTGAGGTTTAAACCTGTGCTATTTTGAGTTACAGACAGAGACAAAAGAATCCGGGAAGTTATTACCCACAAGCATTCGCTATTCAAATTATTTAAAGTTTAAACAAAGACGTTCACATTAAATTACATCATTGAGTTAGGTACTAAAGCTTAATTCTCTAAGCATACAATACACTCCGCTCACATCACAAAAAATAACAGTTCTAAAAGGATTTAGTGGTTTATTTGGAGCTGTATCATCATTCGGCACTGCGACCTGCAACTATCATTTAGTTCTCTGCAAGTCATGGTAATTAATGGCATATACTAGAGCCTACTTTTTTTCAAAAGGCATCTTCTACTCAGGGACTTGACATTCTTATTCTTCTTTGAATGGTTAACTTGGTACTCTGTCGTACTCTTAAGCAACGAGGAAAATCGAGTTTGAAAAAATTTTCGGTCACCCATCCGAGTACCGAGTAAGCACTTCGTAGCTTAGCTTTGGTAATCGTTACGCAGAACGTACAACCGCGGCGTCATTAACCTCGATGACTCAACATGTATCCATAGTGTAAACTTTTTAGTGTAAAAAACGTAATAATTGTAGTCGCGTAAAGAGCTCAATTTGTAATGGAAACATGATTTGCGCTTCATTCCGTTAAGGGCGCTATTCGCGTATGTTATAAAAATAAAGCTTTGAACGCAACTACAATAACATACACTATGGTTACTGATCGCTACTGACACACTGTGCGAATGCCCACTAGCTACTCGCGTAGGATGACACCACTGGCAGAGAGCTTCAGGATATTTGTCAATTTTTTGTTGGCAAACGACCATCTGCGTGGGAGTCCGGAACGACTTGGCTCCCTCTCACGCTTACATAGAGTATTTTCTGATATAAAAGGTGTGCCTTTCTTCCCTTTTCCTGAGAGCTGGGAGGCTCTATATCAGGATTGGATGTAAGACGGTGTTTACTCGGTAGGTTAGTAGTCGACCCTATAGGTATCCATGGCGAATGCACAGCCTTCTTCCCCGGGAGGTCTTCTTCCTCATGCTTCCATTCCTCTTAGCTGCTCTCTGTAGAGAGCGAAAAGCGGAATGGAATTTCCCCTTTCTGCGAAAGGACAAATTTGAGGATCTGACGATAACATAACCGCTAATTTTCGGGCGCCATCATACGCAGCTACAATAAAAACGCGTTCTATACAAATTTCCACAAATACATTATTTACAAAGGATTTTATATCGGGTTTATTTAAGCTAAATTATTCATACGTAAAAGCTTCGGGCTCATACAAAATGTACGCTGGCCCAGGTTTCAGCTTGATTTAGCGGGAGCTATTTCTGTTATGTTGTCGGGGTATTTTAGCGGTCGACCCTTCTAAGCAGCGTTGAGTGAATGTAACTAATGTAGTGAAAAACTCGGCGAAGTTTTCTCCAAGTGTTGAAATGTATTAGCATATACACAGATGTGTGAGGGTGGAATACACGAACTCTGATTTAAGATAGGAATTCGAACTTAGAATTTTTGGACTTTTTTAGATAGGTAGATAAAGCCCAGTAAATATTGGAATGGTATTCCTTAAGCCGCCGCTAGACGTTCCTATCCTATCCGATTTACCGAAAATCGACGACAAGGGATTCCTAAAATCAGATTAAGAGCAACAGTGACGCAGTGTAGGTTGACTTGTATCGTGTTTGTTATGGCTCCTACGTTGTCTAAGCAGTAGCTCAAGTACCTACTTGTTATGTACGCTTTTGCGCTAAGAAGTGTGAAGTTGTGTGCCCGGCCATTCTACACATCGTCCGATATAGGATTCGATTAAAGGACGGTAAAAGTTAGGATTTGAGTCAAACACATTATCCGATTTTATAGGATAGAAAGGTCTAGCGGCGGGTGGCTTTAACTTGAAATAAAATAAGGTCGTGTGTAGCCATGTGTTGCATCCTCTCATATCTTCCAATGGGTGTCGTAGAAAGCGACTAATAGATCAGCAAAGGGGTATTGTACACCTTATACTCCATCCACTATCCGCATTGGGCAAAGCCTGGTGGACTACTGCCTAAACATCCTTTACTGACAAGGAGAGGCCTTATGTCCCAGCAGTGGGTTGAATTATTAAGACTGATGATGATGAAAATAAGGTCCCAAATTATTAAATCTACTCCGAGGGTAGCAGACCAGTAGTGTGGGACTGTCCGTGAAGCCGACCCTACCCACTAAAACCCTAGTATGACGCCTTAGCGCTGTTGAGAGGAATTTCCGGTACCGTGTGTGAAGACGCCCCGGAACGACCCTCTCGACGACTCCGCTGTGCCCTAGCTCTACTTAACAAAGTAACCGAACTATTGCAATATACATATCTTAGAGTACTAAAATTGTTAAAAATATAGTTTAAATTAATAAAATTATTTATTTAACACGAACATATCGAAACTGATACAATATGCCCAATCCACTAACAGTTAGTTCCATACACTAAAACGAGCATACATCAACAGAGAATATAATAAAGGAACTGCCTAAACAAACAAACACAGAACATGCAGTACCGCAATAGCGAGATGGAAACAGTTTTCATTTAGCTAATTGATGTATGTTGGGCATATCGTGGTTTAATGGAATGAAATACATGTATATACGATGGAGGCGACCGTACCTGGTCAGGGTTGCCATGCGACTTTGTCACAAACAGGACAAATATGGCTACATAATATTAGAATGTCGCACAAATCTTTGCCTGCTTTTGGTATTTCAAAAGAAACGTAAAAACTTTGCAGGGCCAAGGCAAGTGCATAATAAACGTATAGCCCTGAAAGTAATTGCTTATTACAAGTTTTATGCAAAATAATTAATTTAAGTAATTTTAATTTTTAATTAAGATGTGATTTTAGTTTATAAGTATCGTACTGTTTTTGGAAAGCAAACTTTATTACATTTACATAAATCTCAATTTTAGTTGTCAATTCCAGTAATTCACCGTACCCCTACGGAGTTCGAAGACTTGCAGGGAATGAAGCCAGGAGCGCCTTGGGCCTTGTGACCAAACACTTGGGTGAACAGGCACACATTTTTGCGAGAAAATATCTAATTTTGATGCAAAATATGGAACTCTTACTACAAATCTTGTAAAAAAACCGCAAAGAAACCTTGTAAGTGGTTAGCTGGTGCGGCAGAGAATAAAAGTGTCATTATATTCGCATATTTGATACTCAAACATCAGGAGGGGTAGAAATTATTTGATTGGCCCTTTAAGAAGGCATGAAAAAACGGAAATTCAATTATTCGACGTCAACAAGAACAATGACTTGCTTTCTGTACATGTCCTCACAAATCCAAATAGTTGGTCATACTACCCTACCACACTTTTCTGAATTAAGATAATTATATGAGTGTCCGGCAAAGATGAAATGGATGTCTTGTTTTTTGTATGAGCCTGGCGAACATAAGCCCATCTGAGCAACAGAGTTACAAATATGGCATATTCGTTTATAAAAGCAACTAGCAACATTGGATAGAATCTCTTTATATACCCTACAAAGTTTTTCAGTTTTCTATTATGTAAAGACTTATTAATTTATTGTATGCATATAAACAATAAGTGGAGGATACAATAATAAAAAATTAAAAAAATCGGGAGTGGTCTCCCCTTGACTTTCTCGTATACCGGAAACGATTCAAAAGTTGATAGAAACCTTACATTTTGATGTCATACATGCATGTAAAATTTTAGTCACCCATCCGAGTACCGACCACGCACTTGGTTGCTTAACTTTCGTGATCGACGTCTCAAAAGTTGAAACCCTATATGTTGATTTCATACATGCATGTTAAATTTGATAGGAATAAGTTAAAGCATACTTAACTTATTGCAACCAAATTTTTAGAGTTATCGTGCTAACGCACAGACACACAAAACACATACACAGACATAATTCCAAAAAATATATTTTTGGACTCAGGGAGGTTTAAAACGTATATCGGTATATAGGTTTAAATGTCGATGTCGATTTTTTACGATTTTATAATCGACTTCCTCTATAGCTTATTTCTAAAAGAAATTTCTTCCAACCCACCTACGATAATCTTTTGTACGTAGAGGCTCCTAAATAAAAATATTTCGACAATTTCATTAGTACTCGTATGTAGTTAGTAGTAAAGAAACTTGCCGTATTAAAGAAAACACACCCAACTATACACTTGGAAAACTTGTAGACTTGGAAAGCCATCTCAAGTGAGGTAAAAGTTATTATAACGGCCTCACTTTCCTATTTCATTCAGTTAATTGTTTGATAGTCACATTTATATTGATAGTCATATATATTTTAATAACTCACACGAAACGCGAATCAAAATAATAACTATAAACAAACTAACGGCGGAGCTAACAAAATAAGTTAATTTTAATAACTATTCGAAATGGAACCGTATGCCATTAAGTTACGGATTAAAATGAAGTCTCGTTTTAAATTGCTTTTGCATAGATAAAAGATGGCGGACGGAGTATTTTTAAATTAATTCGAAGTAGAAAGTTAAACTTAATATTAATAAGATTGAGGGTAAAGGTGACTAGGACGCCAGATATATTTGTATTTCAGTACGATTGAGTTATGGCATTGATTTTCTTAATTTGATATTATTTCATCAATGTTTGCATAATACAAGTTTGTTTACCTTTCTAATTTAATTATTGGAAATTTCGTATCTGTAAAAGAAAAAGGAATTTGTTATGTCAAATGGTTGGCAGATTCGTGTACATACCACCGATAATTAATGACAAATTTTAATGAAGAAAGCGTATTATAAATTTTAGGAAATATAATAATACCCTTTCTTATTATAGACGATAAAAATGTGTGGACACATCCAAATGTGCTCGATTCTCCATTGTAATCTAGTGAGATATCAATGTGTAAAATTTCAATTTAATAATTGACAATATTGTAAGTAAAGATGTATTAAATCACATTTCTTATATATAATTTTTTTTATTGTAAATTTAATTCTTAGTCTTTATTTTATTGCTATTATTATGACTAATTATTAAGGACCTGACAATGTGAATTATGACTCTTTCCAAATCAATACTATCAAAACTGTAAAGGGAGGATAAAACTTGTTGAGTTTCTTGCTGGTTCTTCTCAGAACAAGGCCTCCTGGTAGACTCTTGAACCGATGGCATCAAAATTGACTTTCATAAGTGAACAAATTGTACCTAAATGAATAAAGAAATTTTGACTTTTGAATGATAGCGTCTACGCGTCCAGTCTAGCGTCCAAGACCCTTGGAACGATGACATATTATGTCCCAGCAGTGGGTCGAATTATAAAGGCTGTTATGATACGATGATGATACGGCATCTACCCATTAGGTATTAAACCAAAAATTCGAAATTGTGAAATAAAAGTTAAAATCCATACAACTGAACCGAACTCTGGTAAGTAAAACAAGTGTGTGTAAGTACCTATTATGGGTTTCAAAATTAATTTTGCAAGTCCCAGCTGCTGTCGGCAATGGTGAACAAGTCACCTCTGAAACCAGAAATGACTTATAAATCTCTGACGGACCGACTTGTACCAGTTTGATCACTCGACAAGAATAACAGCTGTTCTAATTAACATTAAGTACTATTTAGTCTCATGTAAATTCAAAATAAGGAGAAATCAACAAACCAAATTAAACCTTAAACGAAGTTAAATATTCCGTATTGTGATAGAAATCGATGAATTCATACCGAGAAAGAGATTTCGATTAATTATTTATCGAGTACTCGCCAAGTTGCTCTAGCGAGCCGCCATTGTAGCCTGAAATAATTGTGTTACAGAACGGGAGTCGACTTGGAAATTAAAGCTGGAGGAATCTCGTTACCTAAATATATTTTTATTTTTATCTACACGAAACATTCAGTCATCTCCTCTGCATTCTTCCTTCGTAGTCTTCTTTTTTTTATCGTGTGGTTAACTCGGTATAGGTGCGAGGGTTTTTACAAATCGCTATTTCTGTCCACTGCCCTGATTTGTCTTTTGAAAGTAGCCGGGATCAACAGCTTAACGTGGCGAAGCACAGGAAAATCGAGCTGAATTTTTTTTAGGTCATTCCGTCCAAGTTCCTTTACGACGTCCAAAGTACTTCCGCCAGGCAAGGTGTTGTCTGCCCGGGAGACCGCGGTCCAACTGTGTGTTTCTTTTTCTCCCCTAATAATAAAATTGTTAGCTACATAAGGTAATCTTATGTAGCTAACAATCTCAATTAGGAGTATTTTATTTAGACTGGCCGTAAGTCACTGACCCGATGTTTTTGTCTGAAACATTTATAACACAGAGCAATAATATTAAAAACAAAATAATCAATTCCCATTATAGAGTTACAAAACACAAGTCCCTTCACTCTACTAAATACATATATAAATTAGTACCTACTTCTACCTACGCTCTACTAAATACAAAATATAAATTACGAGAGAAAGCAAAGTAGCTTAAATCAAGTGATTTTTTTTTGTTGGAAAAGGGAAAACAATTAGACGAATGCTTGTAAGAGCATTATTTTAAGAGTATAATAATTTCAATAATCATCCAAAGAATTTTCAAAGTATATATTATTGTAGAATGATAATTATTGGCAATTTAGCATTCGGTGCAAACGGACTGGCAGGAAAAGAGATCCAGACTTCTACTTGAGTCAAATTCGATAACGAATAAATTTAAATATGTAAACAAACCAAAAATGTAAAAAAACAGTTCGCTGTGTTTCGGATTGAAGGGAAAGGTAGTAACTGTAATTACTGGGCATGTAGGGCATTTCACTAGGCCTCAAGATGATAACGACAACCTGCAATATCAATTGTTTTTTCCTTGTTTTAGGCAACGGTATTAGCTAGTGCATCCCAATGCATAATGGTGAGGATGAAGAATGCTTTCTTCATACTTCTTCATCCTCACCATTGTGCATTAATTAGTTACCATTAACTAAATGGTAACGTACGTACGAACGTACCATTAACGTAAGAAAAATAAAAAACTATTTTGTTAATAATGTCCAAAATCAACGGGTTCGATTCCTAGCTAGGAATATTGATTTTTCAAAAATCCAGTGATGTACTCCAGTGGTGAACTCGAGTACTTTTCGCTATTCGCCATAGCATCGGATTTGGCCATGATTTATTTATTTATTTTTCAAGGGAAACATACATATTTGTTCTCTTATAAATAATATACAGTTTATAATTCAAGTTACAATAAAGTTTCCACAGATATATAGCTCATAAGAAATAAGTGAACCCTAGTTAGTTAAAAATAAGTACTATAAAAATGTACAATGGGATTACAACATCACATTACTAGATCCTTGATTTCCTTTTTAAACTGTCCTCCCGACAAAAGAAATTTATCAATATTTGAGAAATTTTCATTATAAGATCTGAATTTACGCGCTACAAAATTGTTACTGCCATACTTTGTATTCATTTTAGAAATACAAAACAGAAACTTATTTGGCACTAAGTCCTTGGCATCTGAAATTAATTTTGCTTAGAAGTGGAATGGAATCTACTTTATTATGTATTACTTTATACAAAAACAATTGGTCTCTGTGAGTACGACGACACTTTAGGTTTGATTCTATATCATTCTATATCATCTTTCTATGATTCTGTATAACTACTGTGTGGAAGCACCTTAAAAGTTTTCGGTTACATGTTTTACAAGTTTTAGCAATCACACAAATGAAGTACAAGTTTGCAACATCTCGCCTGTACTCACTTTAATAAAAGGAACAAAACATAATTCGCTCTCTATTTTCCGTTAGTATTATGATGTAACTTTTACAATTATGCCGAGCGAGAACCCCACTTAGTGTAATAGCGCGATCCACATCTATCTGTCCACATTTCGTTTTCATTAAACGAGAGTCCCTTTTGTATTCTTTGGATAGACAGGACAATGTTGCAATAATGTAAATTAGTTGGAGATGGAAGATTGAAATTGATATTTAGGGCATAATTTGAAATGGTTTGATAAATACATGCGTACGCTCATGATTGCAAATAGTTTGTACAGAGCTTTAGGTAACACACGTAAAGCCGCATCTGTCAGTATGAGCTATGTACTACATATACCTCATCATCATCATCATCAACAGCTCATATAATGTCCCCACCGAGGGGCTAAAGCCTACCCCACATTAGGGGCGATTAGGCCTTAGTCAACCACCCTGGCCAAGTGCGGGTTGGTCGACTTCACACACAACCTAAGAATTTCTTCATGGGTGTGTGCAGGTTTCCTCACGATGTTTTCCTTCACCGTAAAAGCGTCGATTAAACGTACATACGAATTCAAAATTTGAAAATACATTGGTACGTGGCGGGGATCGAACCAGTGCCTCCCGGGTGAGAGACGACGCTCTTACGCACTACGCCACCGACGCTTCTATATGTGAATAGTGACAGGTTGACATCAAACCAAACACAAAAAGTTTTCTTTTTTACAATATTACGAGATGACAAACAAGATTGCGGCCCACCTGGTGTTAAGTGGTAACCGCCGCCTATAGACACTTGCAATATTAAAGGTAAATTACTTAACACTGCAAGTGCGTTGCGATCCTGGGGACATGCCTTCCATGCCCAGTAATTACAGTGGCTACCTTTCCCTTCAATCCGAAACACAGCGAACTGCTTCACGGCAGAAATAAGAAAGGCGGTGGTACCTACCAAGACGACCCTACATAATTATGGGTCTACCACCTAGTAAAACATAACAAGCCATTTAAAATAGAAATTACGAAGACTGTGCCTATATCCATGAGCTTAAAAATAAAATTTGATCTTCCATACGATGGGTTTTACTACACAAGTCCGAATGACGGCTGTGCGAAGACAACTAACCACCTAAAGTAATTTTACTTTCGTTATCATTACCTTAAATCATGGCCACGCGTCGAGCACGTCTTCATTAAAAATGCATTAACGAATATATTTAAAAAGTAGTAATAATAAATTAACTAGATACTAAGCATTTATTTATTCTCCAGTATCCAATTATAATCGCCACCGCTCATAACTCGCAGCGAAATTATCACAAACTCGCTACTCGAATTGCTTAAAATTTAGATAGCTCCGCGATTTATGTTAATCTATCGATTTAAATGCTCGATTAATCGATTCCGTTGACGGATAGTCCATTATCCTCTCTCTTGTAGTTAATTATACATAGATTATAGTTAATTCAATTTGTCGGGCCTTGATTGATGGATAAATAAGGTGATGTTTTTAATGCACTAAATTTAATGAGATAAGTATAGTGTGAACTCAATGAGATATTTAACCGATTATTTTGTTGTTTTTAGCGTTCCGTACCTCAAAAGAAAAAACGGAACCCTTATAGGATCACTTTGTTGTTCATCTATCCGCCTGTATGTGAAGATCCTTTATTTTGGGAACGATAGGAGGTATCGAGTTGAAATTAAAACAATATAGTCAGGTTTACGGTCCCTTGAAGATGTGAAAAATCAAACTTCTTAGTTAACGCAAAAAAGATACGTCCGGCTATGCCGCAATAAGCGTATATTTCGACACTCAAGGGAATCAAAATTCATAGGGTACTTCCCGTTGACTTAGAACTATGAAATTTGGCAAGTATTATCGCTTGTACCACAGGTACAAGAAAAGCCCTGAACTATACATTTGTAATTAAATCATAAAAAATAGCCTTTATTTAAAGTACGTAATCAATCATCGAGGTTTGCCTTTATATCAGGAACGCGTGGAGGTATCGTGTTCAAATTCAAACCATATACTCAAGTCTACAGTCCCTGAAATCTGTGAAATAATCAAACTTGTAAGTTAACGCAAAAAAAGATACGGCCATTTATGCCGCACAAATATACCAATTTGTACGGAACCCTCTGTGGGAGCGTCCGACTCGCACTTGTTCGATTTTTTTATAATCTAAGGACTTTTATTGCGATACGACCAGTTTTATTCATCAAGCAGCTGTCTACTGCCGAATTACAATTATTAAAATACATTAAATTTATAAATAGATAAAGCCGACCCAACACACGTTTTCCTGTTAAAAAAATTATATTTTCTACGGAATCGACTTGTGAATCTAAAGCACTCTCAAATCCACTTTAACACGCAAAAAAATTCATTAAAATTGTCCAGCCATTTAAGAGGGATTCAGTGACAGTATGTATCAAACCAAAGGGAAAACATGACAGTTTTGGATGGCGCGGCACAAATTTTAACGCAAATTACTATGAACGTAACATATCTATAGTTTATAATATCATTGGGTACAAAATCATAAGCTCAAAGACCGAAAATGCTTTGCGTCAGAAAAAACAGTACACAACGCTTTGTGGCAATTCCAGAAAGACCACATGGGAAAATTCCTATTATACGATTGACGCGCAACCGGATCGGCAACGTTGCACAACAATGCGCGACGTTGCCACTTGGCGCGCAACATGACGCGCGGCTTGTTTGTATCCGTGCAACATGCAGTTGAGCATCAAATATTGCCAAGTAGGGCCGTGACGCACCAAAATCAAAGTCAGTAGTATGGTGTGCGTAAATCAACACAGACTCCTCTAGCGACATGTTGCTGACAACTGGTCATGCGTGGACAGGCAAACAACGTTGCTAAGACCTTGTCCAGAAGAGCGAATTATCTCTACGCGCAAACAGGCAATCCGCGTTGGCGATGTACTGGGTCTCAATACATTGCGGCCACAAGCTTCGCGCGAGTTTCTATGTGTTCACGCGTAAAGATTGGCGGCAAATTCGCTCTTCTGGACAAGGTCTGTCTCGCGTTGCCTAAAGGTTCGGAATCAAGCTTGGAATTGGCAAAGAGGCGTTCTCTTTCTGAGTTGATTACTTGTACAAAATGTTGCCTAGTGGGTACGAGGCTCAAGCGATGTTCATTATCAAACACTCCCAAAAAGTCAAAACACGAATTACTTAACCAACAATTGCGAAGCATTTGACACCTTATTGACAAAAGAACAAACAAACGTTAACCAAGAACCAAGCCAAAATAGGTCAGCTTCACGTCCGCCGCCACTGGGAGTTGTCAAAATCAAACAGACCTCCACAGAGGGTTGCGCAAACAAAACAACCTACTTCCTGCTAAGTTCTTAACTAAGTGAAGTCTAAAAAGCGGCGCAAAACCGTAAAATAGAAATTAAACTGGGACCGGACGACAGTCTTATAAACACTGCATCACTGGATGGAAAAAGTTTCACAGTCTCTACACACAGTCACGACGACCGTACAACAAAATGCTAAAATTATTTAAATATTTTTATTTTTATTCTTGTGCATTTAATTTACGACCTCTTTCAGCATTTGCTGATAATGTCCTGGATCTTATTTAGCAATATATTATGTTCACGTGTTACTTACATGACCCAGGGAGTAGGGCACGCATATGGTAATAATGATAGTCCAGAATTTATACGGAAGGTAAAATAACTTTATTCACATTGTTTTGTTCAATGTGAATAAAGTTATTTTACCTTCCGCTCGTGTTAGTCGGCACCATGAGACAAGTCTTAGATGTGAAGTACTTAATATTATAAACAATAACATCCCAAAAATATGTAGGTATAATTTTTAGTTTCATCCGTGCCGTGGGTGAATTAATGGCGATTAAGTGCGTTTTCTGAACCCTTTGCAGATCATGGCAGCCGAAATTCACTCCCTCAGTGAAGAGTAAGCCACCACTCCGATCCCACCGAGTAGTTCCCAGAATAACACTACACACTCAAGCACTAGTCACACTTTTGTTATACACCCCACTCGTCAAACAAGGGTGCGAAGAACATTTTGTTATTCAAAGTCACACCTGGCAGTATGGGCCATGCAATAATGGGCATTGCATGGCCGTGTGTGATGTGGAGAGCAGTGGTGTGTTTCCTAATTAATGAAAGGCGCGTGAAAAGGTGAAATCAAAATAATATATTAGAAAAGTAAAATAACAACGTTTCGTAGCAAAGCAATGAATGACAAGTAAGAGTGAAGTAAATAGACAATATATAAAACTATCAAATACATCTTTATATAAAAGGAGGCCAGCAAAGCGTCCGCAACACCCATAATGGTTCACCAATTATCTAGCCCAAATGAAATATCATTAATAACTTGTTTTATGGATGCTTGAAAACGGACAAATGTATGTACAGTCGAACCAACTGAATCATGACCCACTTGGCCGATCATTCCTTTAGAATCATAAATTTAGTTAGGTTTTTTTCGCTACCATGCGTGTTGCACTTAGTACGTTTTAAATATGAATAAAAATGCGTCATTACGGGTCAGAGATCTATGCAATTTTAATCTTTCTTATCACTGCACTAAAGTCTCAATTGGAATTTTAAATAAGATTTCGTTCATGATCTAAACTCTTTTCACTACTGAGAAAATGGAATAAGTATTTTATTTTTAAAAATAAATGACGTTATGTGTCAGATGTCAAGTAGTAGTCTGAACAAATTTTAAAAAACCATATTTATTAGACACTGTCAGTGTCTTACAAATAGATAACAGGTTCGTGACTTAGAAATGTACGTTTAAGCGAATTTCATCCTACTTTGCTTAGAGTGACTGTAGGAAAATGATCTTAAGGTGGGTCATGATTCAATTTGGTCGACTGTACATAATAATCTAGATATATTATATATAAATATCCATGACTCGTGAACAGTTGATAGTTTTCGTCACACAATCTTTTGACACTAGCAGGATTCGAACCCAGACCGTCCGCTATGTGTGTGGTGGGTTAACTGAAAATAATGAATTATAATTTGTATTTTTTACAAAAAGTGATACAACGTGCCTATTAAGCGGCCAGCATTACGTAACAAAGTTTTTTAAATACTTACATTGCTATTTATATAAAGGCCTTAATTAACATCAAACTGCATATTACTGTCACTTTCCCTGATAAATAAATGAAATTTTCGCTTCTGATTTTAATTATTAATTAACTAATCGCGGCTCTTACAAGTCATTAGTAAATAACACTTTTCAGCTGCTGGGTTACGCTGGACGTGATCACGGGCGGCCTCGAATAATATAAATTATTAATAACTTTAATTAAGCATAGTATTAATGATATCTACTGACCTTATTCGCAGCCCACCTACTCGTCTTTTTAAACTAATGAAATATCTAATGTAATATCAAAATATTAACTTCGTCATATTTAAAAATACTGCTAGTGATAAATAATTGAAGTTAGATATAAAAAGTTAATATTATCTTCGTCTTATTAGCTTTTTTAATTTCTCGCATAAGTACGTAGTCTTGTAATCGGCCTCGAGATTTTGACGGATTTACACGTTTTGGACCTCCCTGAGTCAAAAAACCCGTTTTTGGAATTATGTCTGTGTGTGTTTGCGTGTATGACATCAAAATATAAGGTTTCTATCAATTTTTGAGTAGTCGATCACAAAAGTTAAGCAACCAAGTGCGCGGTCGGTATTCGGATGGGTGACCAAAATTTAACATGCATGTATGACATCAAAATATAATGTTTCTATCAACTTTTTTAAATGCATTAAATAACATATGACTTAAATGTTAAGCTGTAGGTTTAATTACCTACTTAGGAATAGGGTTGATATTTTTTTAAGTCGTTAGACAGGTTCATTTTTGGGTTTAGTGCCCCTTTTGTGTATGCGAGAGATTGGCAACCTGTGACTATTTTGGCGTACTGTACGGCTCATACTGCCAGATGTGGCTTTGTGTGTAACTGAGTATTAACCGAACCTTTGCGCGAACTCTTTTGGGATTAGAGCGTGATTATATGAATGCAATAGACAGCTCAGGAACATTAGAAGGCGACAGGCTGGCAAACTGTCACTATTTGGGGGCACTGCATGACTCACACTGCCAGATGTGGCTTAATGTGTAACAAAATATTACCTAAGGCTCTGCTCAACCACTCATGGGACTATGAGCGTGATAGTATGTACAGTCAACAGCACATCAGGGTATACAAAACTGTAAAAATTCTTCAATCGATTTTCAACCTAAACCTTTTCAATATACAGTTAATATTCGATTGGTGAAATTTGACAGTTTGTGGTAACCCAACGTGCTGTTATCTGTACGCTACAACTAAAGTTTGTATTCGCCTCAACCAGAAGATATCTTACTCCATAATTTAGACACTTATTAATAAGTTCTTGTAACTTTTATTAATATGAACAACGCCGCTTTAATGTTTGTAGAAGTAACCAGGCATTTTGTATTTAATTACAGATTAAACTTTGCTCGTCAGCCAGATAACTTCGGTAATACACCTACTGTAATTTGGAACGTGTAACGAAGTTTGTATTAAATTAAACTAAATTAAAATTAGAATGGAGTGAATTTGTTTAAAGAAGAAAGTGAAGAAGCATCTTGCAGGTTTTTGATGTGCTGCTAACACATAAACATTTATCCTGTTAACCTCTCCAACTGAGCTAATTCGCTTGTGCTAGGAGTGAGTTCACGTCAGTACTCTAACGGCGGCCGGTGATCGATCTCCGTTCACACAGAGATCCCCGGCCGCCGTTAGCAAGAGATTTAGACCTTGTCCAGAAGAGCGAATTCGCCGTGAATCTTTACGCGCGAACACATACTGAAGCTCAATGCGCGAATTTGAAACTCGCGCGAAGCTTGTGGACGCAATGTTTTGAGCCCTACCTCGCCCAAGCGCGTTGCGTGTTCGCGCGCCGAATTCGCTCTTCTGGACAAGGTCTTAGGCCGCGGAGTCGAAACCAGCGAAGGTGACGGCACAGGTATATCAATCTAAGGAGATCGGTCGAATCGCCGAGTTCATATGAAGACCGAGCTTCCGTACTACATAAAATGATTCTAGTTGAGCATGTCGTAATATACACTGTTGATTGCGCGCATATTAAGGACTGCGAAGCAATGAAAGTTAAAGCTCATTGTGTTTTTATGAATAAAATTCGGACCATTTGTTTAAATATTGTTTTTAAAATATAAATCTAAGTTTTTCAGTTTTTACGTTTCACACGTAAGAACCGAAGAACTTAGTTATTCCATTACTTGATAAATAACTGATTTACTGCAATGATTGCATGTTACAGTGGAACAGGACGGCATTATGAAAGAAAAACGGATATTTCTTGCTGACATACGTACGTATTCACTCGACATTATCGGACGGCGAACTGGCGGCAATGTATGCGCACTGGGCATACACTTGTCACAAGGTAAACGCCGGCTCGGCCTATCTCCTTGCTTATTAAATCTGTGGGCGACAGAGTCGGCGGCACGAGAGCGGGGTGGGCGGACGCCGACTCGGCCTCGAAGCCAGCGGGGAGACCGCGCGGCGCTAGAGTGGTGTAGTGTTGTGTTATGAGAAATTAATCTGTTTATACTATCAACAATAATTTAAATAAACTTCTCCTCGACGTCGTCTGCGGGCATTTTGAAACGTCGGGCGATAAAAAGGAATAAAAAATGCACATCACTACGTTAATACAGACGCGCGGGCGCCGCTTGATTGGAGCGCATCGCTCGTGCGTTGCTCCCGCGCAGCTGTCTACGAGGCCAGTTCCATTTAAATCTGCGCATTGGTGCGGCCGCTGTCTCCATCGCTCCGCTCGTCGCTAACTTCAAGTACGCGGCCTGAGTGCGGTGCGTGAATATTCTCTTGTAGCTATCGTCGCATTTGTGCTGAAATATATCTCATCATCAGTTGACATAGAGTCATTTGCTAGACCTCTTTTATAAAAAGAAACAATAATAAAATTCATTTTCTAACATTGGAAGTGAGATTAATGATTGGTAGTAGAGGATTCTTCAGCAAATTGAGAAAGATACGAGAGTGACATCGTAACCACATGGTCGCTCCCAAACAGTGGTCTCTATCCAACCAATTTCTCGAAATTAAAATTTAAAACCGACTGTCGACAATTCCACGTTGGCATCCCTATTTGCTTATTTTTCATGGTAAATCCCGTTATGTTTTACAAGACTAACGTCGAACGGTAGGTTATCTTTTATGCGTTTGCTGAAAAAATCAAGTAACGGTGAAATAATAATCCCTATAGAAAAGATTAAATTGAATGTAGTTTTATTTTTCAATAAACCGATTTATTGTCCAAATATACTCTTCTTTGCATTTGAAAAAAAGGTACGTGGTTTGGTTCGAACCGGTGCCTCCCGGGTGGGAGATAACGCCCTTACACACAACGTCACCGACGACGATAACGAAGTTATCGTTAAACGGTTTTAATTAAAATTAGTCTGTATAATCGAACGGAAATTACCACTTATTATTTGTAGGTTCAGGTTTTTTTTTATGACCAAGCGGAGTGGAATTATTGTCACCCGAATTGTGATGTCATTTTTACTTTCTCGTATACGTAGTATAGAGGAAGTCTTGTAATCGTCAAAAAATTCGACGCCGAGATTTTGACGGATTTACACGTTTTGGACCTCCCTGAGTCCAAAAATATTTTTTTTTCGAATTATGACTGTGTGTGTGTCTGTGCGTTAGCACGATAACTTGAGTATGCTTTAACTTATTGCAACCAAATTTAACATGCATGTATGACATCAAAATATAAGGTTTCTATCAACTTTTGGGTTGTTTCCGGTATACGAGAAAGTCAAGAGGAGACCACTCCCGATTTTTGTTGTTATGATCACGCAGCGCTACTAGCGGTGATGATTGGAACTAAAACTTTCAAAGCGGCGTATCTACAATACGTCCGTTTGTATTTGGGCGCCACCTTAGTATGCCGCTTTGACGAACGCGAAGTGCTCATACAATACGGCGTACTTTATTTATGCCGAATTGTAATCCGGCTGAACGTGAGGTAGCCTTATTACCACAGATTTATACAAGGCCAAGCCGGCGTTTAACTTGTGACAAATGTATGCCCTGTGGGCAAACATTTCCGCCACTTCGCCTTTTGATAAAGTCAAGTGAATACGTAACTCAGCGATTCGACCGATCTCCTTTGCGGCTGTGCTTAACTTTCATCGCTTCGCAGTCCTTATGACGCGCGCAATGAATAGTGTATTACGGCATGCTCAACTAGAACCATGTTATGTAGTATGGCCGCTGATTACGACACTCGGTCTTCCTATGAACTCGGCGATTCGACCGATCTCCTTAGATTGATATATCTGTGCTTATTACATAACGGTGAAGTTATACAATCCGGGGCGCCCGTTTTGTTTTTTATAGTTGTGTATACGCAGTAAGGCAGTGTAAATACCAATTTTTGCTTGCCGCCCTTTCCAGCAGTGTGTCCCAAAATTAATTGCCAACTTGTACGGTTAAACCGCCGGAGGGTTACCCTAGTTGACTTTAGGTGTATCAGTCCACCGAAGATTAACAAACAAGCTATTTAATAACTCGCTTCAAAACTGTATTCCATTTTAATTATGCCGCGTCCATTTGTGCCAAAGGTTTTAATTATTTGCCAACACCCTTGTTAGGTAGTTGCAAACAAGTTCTGTTGTTTGCAGAATGGGAATTGTTCCAGCTTTTTCTCTGTTTGAATTGTTTGTTCCAATTGTGTTTTGGAAATGCACAGCTCTTCGATGGTGATGCAATTATCGACAAGTCCGAAAAGCAGTGCAGTGCATCGTTAAGCAAAATTTGACATGATCAACAAAAATGTATTAATTTGACAAATATTAGAGATAGTTATAATTAACTAGTTGCACTCTGCCACGCTTCGCAGTGGCACATTGTGATTGAATGGTTGAGAGATGAGAAACAAAACAAAGAATACATTTCATATAAGTTTAATGTTGTCAGCGAGTGTTTTCCTCGCTTCTGGCAGATGGCGCGGTCACTGGTACACAGCTGATCGTTAAAAAAACTGTTTTCTCGCGGTCGCAGATATGTGACTGATGCAAAAAATAGATAAAAACAATCCTTTATGCGGATTTTATACCATGTTAAAATTTCAACTCAATCGGTGCAGAACTTTTTGAGATTTTGAAGCGTACACAAACCAACATAACATTTTTATATTATAGATTAAAAGAGTTTCTCCCGAGTTCTTGTTGTAGTAACACGTGTTGAGAGACTCCATTTTTTAACTCAATCTACTGTAAAATTGTCTGTT
This sequence comes from Elophila nymphaeata, assembly GCA_955850985.1. NCBI lineage: Eukaryota > Metazoa > Arthropoda > Insecta > Lepidoptera > Crambidae > Elophila > Elophila nymphaeata. The sequence goes on along the minus strand of OY039090.1, from coordinate 15,138,024 downwards.
ACTTCAGATACATATTTACTTGACATTGGGAAAATGCGTAACGATTACGTATCGCGACGCCATTAATTAAGAATAGTGTATACATATAGCATAGTACAGTAATTAATTTTAAGAGAAAACATAACAAAACCCGCATACCAATTGCATGTATTTGTCATAATAAATATTTATTAAGTTAAACATCGCCATCTTCCCTCGAACGCTTAAGTTCTAAATCCTGTCCATCCTAAGGTTACCTGCCCGCCTAGCATGACCACCGAAACATCAAAAAATCCATCAATCCAATAATTTTTGACAGTTCAATGCGATAAATGGCTATATCATATTGTGTTTCGGTGGTCATGCTAGGCGGGCTGGAAGAGATCACTTTTAGCGATGTACGATTTATTTTAAGGTTACAATCTTTGTATTTTTTATTTGGTCGATGTACAATAAAGATATGTCGAAGAATCTGAATACAAGCAACGCCATCTAGTTTTAGTTTTAAGAGTTACGATTGTAACGGTTGATTTTTGAGGACGTGTGATGATGCAGGATGGCTTTGACGGCGCTATGACATTATTAGGTTCAATTGTAATTGAATTTGTTATTTTCATTAGAAATAGTCCACGAGGGATTGCGAGTGACGTCAGCGCCGCACGAGCTATCGTACGATGCGACGTAATAGTGGTGGGGCGCGCCGTTGTTGCAGCGGTGCGCGCTCGACAGAGCTCAGTCTAGTTCGAGGCGTCGCTGAGTGCGGACGTGTCTATGGTTGTATTAGGAATGCTTGTGGAAGCTATGTCCGACGGTTGTGTGATAATAGTTAGAGAGAAGTGAAGGCGAGTGCCGGTGCAATGTAGAATGTGCGCTAGGTAAACCTACACACTGGGTCACAAGTCCCAGGCACTACTCTGGTTCTCCTCTTTGTGATGTGTGTTGATAAATTGACTCGGCATTCGTGTGTGAAATCGTGATTCGGCTAAATCCTGACGTTTTCCACGACATCAGAAGTGGGATCGAATTACCGTCATTTTCTTTATTTAAGTAGGTTGAAAATCGATTCTCATTATGCTGAGAAGTTTACCCACTATTACTAGGTGTACACTTTATAAAGCCAGAGGGTAGATGTAAAATTCTTTTTATTAACTTCCAAAGTGGTAACAGGCTATGATTTAACGTTGTTTAAAAGACGGTATAACACTTTTTTTATTATAATAGTAAGGTTGGATATTATTTGAAATAAATTATCGGTTTCCGAACGAATTTAGTGTCGTTCGTTTGATTTTATTAATTTATTTTGATTACAACGGCAGTCCTGTAAGATAAGCGTAAATTATTTTGAAATAATTTTGGAGTCTATCCTTTTTTTAATTAATGAGGGTAGTGCAAAAATGTTGGTATTTTTGTTACATTACTGAAGAATTTCTACTGTATGGCCCATAATGCCAGATGTGAGTTTGTGTGTAACTAAATGATACCTATAAAGCTTTGCTCAAACTCTTTTGGGATTACCAGCGTGATTTGTATGAAACTTTTTTGCTGACTGTACTGACATCTAATCTGGTGGTCGCTTTGCTCCTTGGATTCAATTGAGTAGATGGTGCGGGAAAAAAAATTACGTGCTGTTAGTTAAGATGTTCTACAATTTTTGTTGCTGACTGTACCTACACTAACGTCATTTCGCTCGACGAATCCCATTTTACTGTTTAGTTGCTGCTATAAAAAATCTCCATACCTACTCCTAACCGTTAAGGAGTTCTGTGCCTTCCATCATCAGCTTAGCACCATGAGATGATGACTTCCTGGATACGCAATAAATAAGAACACATCATAACATATGAATAAGTAAAGCATTAAAGACGTGCCCTTAATATTTGAGGAGTTCCCTCGGTTCACCTGGGTTCTCATCATCAGATCCTACCTTGGTGACAATGAACTTATGCTCAGGAGTATACTGTTTCAAGCAAAAAAAGAATTTTCTAAATCGGTACACAATTGACGGAGATATCGGTCAACATGTATCGGTATGTTTGATGACGCGTGTAACAATTTGGGCGCAAGCACAAATCGCAGCAATCGAAAGAACCATCAATTGACAGGTCGATTGTTATTCGCTTACGCGCTACCGCAGCGCGCATCGTACGCATGTAAGTCGATGGACACAGATTGACCCGATGCGACTGCAAGAACAATCGACAATTTATCGAATAATATGACTTGTTATCGAATGCATTCGAATAAACAGATTATTCGAATAATTCGATTGTTTTTACTAACAATCGCCCATCGCTACTCCGAACACAGTGAGTCAGGACTTTTGATTTTGTTTATAGATAAGAGATAAACAAACTAACTAAAAAGTACTTAGTTTAGTACTTGATTTGTTTTAAAAGCGCTGAACCATTTCAGTTGTATTTTATACGGGACCCCCTCTGAAATATGACTAACGTAACAAAAAATAAAATAATTTTATATATTATTATCCTCAACTAGAGTACATAATCCACAACGCATTTTGAATATCGCAACGAGTGCGATCTCGATACCCTGCTTAACAAAGCTATTCTTTTGTCACCTTTAGAGTGTTGAGTTCCTTAGCTTTCGCAATCTCTAATTGACGGTACTAATCGCCCCTAACCTCGAGATTTCAATAAACTGTTTCATTTTTACGGCGCCTAATTTACCACGAACAGTGAAAAATGTCTGATTCATTCAAATTAACTACATGAAAAGGTGAAACTTTATTATAGCTAGCTACCACACTTATGTATATCCGACAAGCCTTCATTAAGTGTTACAAAGCGAAAAATATTAAGCGAGCGATGTTTTTATTACAGTTTTTTTGTTGTACCTCCTATTTGTGAGTTGATTGAATGCGCCATCAATTATTTCTGGATTAAGTGGAGTTTTATTGTCAAGGTCATCAGAACGGTGTGGTACGGTCGCCCTTAGAAGTAATACTCCTCCTCTCATACCTCTCGACATCTTGTCATACTCGTAATAACATACTACGCGGCAACTATTACTGAACAATTTCCCCGTTTTTACTTTCTCGTATACGTAGTATAGAGGAAGTCTTGTAATCGTCAAAAAATTCAGCCTCGAGATTTTGACGGATTTACACGTTTTGGACCTCTCCGAGTCCAAAAATACTGTTTTTGGAAATATGTCTGTGCGTGTGTGTGTGTCTGTGCGTTAGTACGATAACTCGAGTATGCTTTAACTAAATATGCATGTATGACATCATAATATAAGGTTTCCATCAACTTTTGAGTCATCGATCACGAAAGTTAAGCAACCAAGTGTGCGTTCAGTACTCGGATGGGTGACCAAAATTTAACATGCAATGTATGCATCAAAATATAAGGTTTCTATCAACTTTTGAGTCGTTTCCAGTATACGAGAAAGTCAAGGGGAGACCACTCCCGATTTTTTCACGCCCGATCAACTGTGCTTGCTTTACAAGACGCACGTACGGTCTTCCGTAGGATATTGTTCGCACCTCTTGGTTGGCTCGCGCGCATGTATCATCGGCAACGACGAGGTGACCAACCATCTTGGGTCTATCATATTTTACTGCGAATAAAATATTTGACTGTGAACTTTAACGGTAAAAATATAATATTCTATGTTGTCTCATGTTAATAAGGCCGAAGTTGGAAGATAGCTCACTGAAAGTCAGAGTTAATCAAACAGTCGGAACTTTTATGAAAGGAGTGTTTGCATAATTTTGGGCTACTTGGTCTATGAGTTAATCTTCGTCAGAATCGGAGAAACTCATTTTAAAGAGAAACAACGACGACGTATCTCTTCGGCGTCGACGACACTACTGATCCGCGGTCAGGCGACAGTGTCGTCTGCCGCTCGCTGACGCGGCGCCAGCTTCATGTCGCTAGCTACGGATTGTGTTTCATAGAAATACATAGAAACCAGTAGTGTCGCCACGACATGTCGTCTGCTCCTGCTGAGTGCAGTCGGCTACGAAATCATACCTTAAATCTTCTTTCAAACCACACTTCTCTCTTATCACGTCATTGTATTGTTTTCTTCAAACAAGCTAGGTTCCGGGATTTCTGAGTCATGCCGATAGGTGGGTGAATCACTAGAACAACTGCAGACACGTGACTCACTCAAACTTAAAACACCCCTCTTTTTACAACTGGGGTAAAAGCCACAATTTAATGTAAGAAAATGCAGTTGCAGGGTAAGCTGGCTTGTCTCTGAAATTATAACAATAGGTAATTTTGACTAAATCAATACAATTATTAAATATATCAATATCCTCCTCGAGTCGTGATCCTCAGTGATGGGGGATGGATTTCTCTTTGGTATCATCTTTTCTGCGATGATTCTACGCCATCTCTCGACATATCCTCAATCTGCACGATGCTCTGCAGTGTGTAGATTGGTTTCTAGAGGGCGTGAACCTGGTCTGTCCAACGCATCGACAACAACCCCTTAAACCCCGCGGTCTCTTTCCTTCTATTTTGTCAGTGAAGGTGATATCAGACGGTTCACTCCAGTGAATGCGTCATTTTTATTTCATTCCATGTTCACACAGTCGAACTGGAATGAAACAGAAAAGAACATTCATCTCCTCTTTTCTTTGAGTATGTCCTCGAAAGAAGACCATTTGCCGCGACGTTTTCTTCTACATGACTCGAAACAAAATGACCGAATCCGAGTGAACGTTGTCTCCGTGTTCAGACTGCTCATTTATCGTTCATTCCGAGTGGGAGTGAAAGAATTTTTTTTATACTAAGAGTTGGCAAATAAGCTTGCGGCCCACCTGGTGTTAAGTGGTTCCCGTCACCTATAGATACTTGCAATATTAAGGGTAAATCACTTAACACTGCAATTGCGTTGCCATCCTGGGGACTAAGATTATATGCCTTCCATGCCCAGTAATTACACTGGCTACCTTTCCTTTCAATCCGAAACACAGTGAACTGCTTCACGGCAGAATTAAAGAAAGAAAGATGCCGAATGCCAATTTCCAACACTGCTGGGTCGGTTCATTAATGAATTAATTCAGCACCTGTGTTTCATTTTGGGTTCAGACACTTAATTTCGAATAAAAGGCGAAAATGAACCGTCTGATACCATAAGTTTCTCGAGGTTATATCAATGTAACCATTAATTATAACGTTGAAAATACAAATAGCCTTTACTATTTTATTTGCCCAGTTGCCTATACCTATAATTTCCAGTTAAATTACTTAACAACCTTTTGTACCACTTCATAAGTAAACGTACTAAGTGTTCGTTTACGAGTTTATCGATTGGTGGGCAAATAACGTTTACTTACTGTAATTGAAAGACCGCTCATTAACTCTCGATTGGTTTTAATTCAAGCGCTATGTTGACAAGAAACTTTTCAGTGTTTTTTAAACGGGAAGCAATCAGCCTCGGCGGAGTTGGGTGCAATCGGCTTTAGAGAATACTACAGCACCATTTTATCAAAGTCCGTCGCCATATCACTATTTTTAACAGCATTTTCGTGTTCCGACAATTCATGATAAGCTGGCCAGTCCCTCAGTCAAGTGGTTGAGAGTTCCAGGAGAAGGTCGCTTCCATCTTCAGCTTATCATCATTTGCCATCAAGTGAGATGAAGTACAAGAGCAAAGGACCCTACGGACAGTCCGATTACAATCAAACTACTTTCCGGGTGTGCGTGACTTTTTTTGGACTGATTTTGCAGGATGTCTCTGATGACCTTCTCTGCGTCATCGGGGTTTTTGGCGAAAACGAGGATCCAGGTGGGTCTAGCGTGTAAGTCGAATCACCCCAGAGAGGATTCCTGACCGGTGAGCATCTCCCTTGAAGGAGTCTCTGCAAGACAACTTGTGTATTGCAGATTCCAAGTGACGTTGCAGCATCAGCAATATTGTTAAAATAAGAGTATCCTTCTCCTTTAGTCCTTTCTACTAATAGTAGTAGATACTTCTTGAAATAAACAACTGAAGGGTAACGTTCAAACAACCCAAGGTCACTCCGACGAATACGGTTGAGCCCTCAATCGATTCTATATTGAGGTCATTGGAAAAACTCGCCATAAAGTCGCATAAAGTTAACCTATTCTATATTGCTTTGAATATTTTATGAGTATTATGAACAGTTTCGTTAAAAAGAGATCTGCTCTAGAATAATGGAATGATTATAAAGACTCGATATTCATACATAAGACGCCGCCGTGGTGGAGTGGTCAGTAACGCTGCCAATGTTAGTGTGATGAACACGAGCATTTGTTCATGAGTCGTGGTTGTTTATATATTTATTTAAGTTTATTTAAAAAAATATTTAGATAATTAAGTATATTTGTCCGTTATCTAGTATCCATAGCACAAGTTCTTAAAGATATTTAATTTGGGCTAGATAATGGGTGTGAGCGTAGAAATATATTATTATTATTATATTATACATACCATCACGCTCACCGTCCCAAGAGGGGTTGAGCAGAGCCTTAAGTATCATTTCGGTTTGTCTCGACGTGCCCAACCGCATATCTTGGGATTGCAACGGCTTTGTGGCGCCGCGCCTGCTGCCTACTCGCTGCCCGTCTACGCTGCCCAAGCACCTACAATCCGCGCTCTACGTCTGATCGCGGATATGCTCGCATTATTTAAGGATTCTGATTTGTTTGCCGACGTGCTAGCGGCTTTGGTGGCAACTACCCAATTGTTTATTTTTCAATAAGTGTCATTTCATTCATTTGACTCTATTAGGTTTCTTTTTCATCTGATTATCTGTCCCTCTCGTGACATTTTTCCAATAATTGCATTGTCGTTTTGTTCTCTTGACTCTAAATACACTTACGTGCAATAAAATCGACTCACCTCGTAGGCTTCTTAATATATCGGTATATAAAAATAAGATTAGATAAACAAAACCTCTAAATATAATTTGAATGTATATTTCATAAGCTTTATTTAATGTACTCTAAACACCGATAAACGAAGTATTGGTGACAATAGACTCATTTCTTCGGAAACCCTGGTTTCGCATTTTTACGTCATACGCCATTTTTTAACCGACTTCAAAAAAGGAGGAGGTTATCAATTCGACTGTATGTTTTTTTTTTTTTTTTTTTTTTTTTAATGTTTGTTACCTCATAACTCGTTACTGGGTGGACCGATTTTTAAGATTCTTTTAACCTTTGAAAGCTAGTGCTTGTCATGGGGTCCCATTTAAATTTTATCGACATCTGACAAGTAGTTTTTGAGTTATCCCTAATAATGCCTATTGACATTGATGATATCGTAATTTTATCACTTGTGTGTCTAAAAGATCTTGAGGTAGTTTCCTGAAAATTTCTATACTTAAAACACTAAAAAGCAGAAAAAAAAAATTATAAAATAAAAAAAAAAACCGCCTTCAAAAAACGGGAGAAATAAAAATTTTGTTTATAAAAATCTAAATGTTTTTTGAGGTCGGTCCCAACCTTAATATTTGTAATAAACGTTGTCACTTGTATTTGGGACCGACCTCAAAAAACATTTAGATTTTTATAAACAAAATTTTTATTTCTCCCGTTTTTTGAAGGCGGTTTTTTTTTTATTTTTGTGACTATGCAGAGTGTTCAGAGTGAATTGAATCATTGTTTATTGAATAATTGATTGATCTTGCAGATTTATTGACCCTTAAAACTCAGCTGATTTCTCCAAAAAATTTAGCTCTTTTAAATGTATTTGGTTTTCAATTTGTAAAATCAATAAAACAAAATCTATCACGGTAAAAACTGGTCTAATGTAAGTTTAGGTTCCTGTTTAACACACGGGGTTAAAAATTATTATTTACTAATTGTAGATTTTGATTAGGGAGTTCTGAACCAAAGCGTACCGGTGAGTCGATTTCATTGCACGTAAGTGTAGATATGTTTTTTTTTATTTTGTCTGTTTTAATTTGAGTTGACATTTTTATTTTACTTATAATTAAATTTCTGATAAAGGTAAGTAGTTGATAAGTATGATTCTTTTTTTATTTCTTCGAATTGTATTTCTATTTTGTACCACTAGGTTTTGTTTTTTGTCATTAATAAGTATGTGATCACAGTATCTTGTTGACTAACATACTGGTGTGTTCGAAGCCCTGCTCTGTAAACCAGCATGTGCAACTAATGTGAATAAATAAATAAAGCTACAGGCAGTATGAGCATATGTGCACAAGGAGTGCCTTGACGGGCAGCGTTGGGACGGTCTCGGTGTAGTTGCGCTCACGTGCGCAGATCCCGAGCCGTCCCGCAATAGCGCACTGGAGGTCAGGCCGGGGAGGATGTTTAGTGGGTATGGAGGGAACGCCTTTACCTCGAGTCCCACATATCCTCTGCGGTTGGCACCACCCCGCAGGGACGATGCGTAAATGCATTTGACCTCCCCGACAACAAAAAAAGGCAGTATGGGCCATGCAGTGCCTCCAAATAGTGACAGGTTGCCAGCCTGTCGCCTACATAAAGATGCATCAAACCCAAAAATTAACAATCCTTCAGTATACATACCAACTGAAGCCAGGACAGATGTTACACTCAAAATCATCTCAGCAGTCTGGGCATCGAGGGAAAATGTACCCTATGCTTATGGAATAACGTTCGTGTCAACAAAGATTTTTTTAAATAAATTAGCTTTTGATCGCATCTTCGCCAGCTGAATTGGATATCGTTTTCCTATAAAACAGCGAATTCACAACACAGGAACATTCTACCGGAATATAAAGTATTCTATGTTTCGTTATTGTTGAGTCGGTCGATGACGCCACGGTCGTGCGTTCGTCGTTACGATATCGAAAGCTAAGCTACCGAGCGCGCGGTCGGTTCTCGGATGGGTGACCGAAAAATTTTCAACTCCATTTTATTCCGTACTTCCGAAGACACGTTAAGCTAATAGTCCCGGCTGCTTATTCGTCTGCACTTCTTCTCTACTTCTACCCCTAATCTCACATTCCTCGGTACGCGCTAAGGGTACAAAGTTTTTTATTCACGAAGAAGATACTAACATATTCTTGTTCTAATCCTTATGCAAGGGGCTGAGGCTGTGTCTCATAGCACTTCGACCCTATGGGATCTTTTGTGCTTCCCCTTTCCTTATCACCCATCCCCGCCAACATCGAAAACATTTAGTATGAATTTCGCGATATTGGCGGGAGTAGTCTATAAAGTCCTCTGGTTTAGGGTAACCTAAGCCCAGGACCTTGAATCGCCTATTGGCTAGTGCACGCAGTCACATAGTATATGCTCCATGCTTTCTTCCTCCTCACCATACATTCTACAGATGGGGCCATCAGCATTGCTTATTGTACACATATGTCTTTTAGTGGCAAAATGGCCAGTGAAAGCACCTATGAGGCAGATTTGGGTCCTGCTGATTCTTCCCACTCTTTTAAGGTAGCCAATATTGGATCCTAAAAATTTCTTTGAGTGTGATACTAACCTAACTTAAGAAAATATTTAGCCATAAAAAATACTTACTCTACACTTTATACAAAACAGAATCATCTCCAACGAAAATTCCCCAGCGTGTCGCTTAAAAAGTGCAAACGCGAAATTATAATAAACGAAACACTGGAATGAACGAAATTTTAATAATCAGCTTAATAAAAGTTCCCACAGTTCACTTGTACTCAGTATTTTAAAATATGGGAGCGTACGACGGTCCCATTTGGGAAAACATCTTCAGCTCATTGTTAGATTTCATCTAAATGGTAAAATATTTTTCATTTATTGACGACTCGGACATAAAATATTAGGACGCTGTGTCCGAATTATCACTTTTTAATTGAAACATTTATTTCACTGACCATTCGGATACATTCAAAATATTTGGCTGTTTAAACAAGCAGATATTTCCAAAAGTTAACAGGTTATTGTATGCTATGCGATAAAAAGTTTGTTGAACAAAAAAACAGATTTGTTGTTAAAAAAATCGGGAGTGGTCTCCCTTGACATTCCCGTATACCAGAAACGACTTAAAAGTTGATAGAAACCTTATATTTCGATGTCATATATATATGCATGTTAAATTTTGGTCATTCATCCGAGTACCGACCGCACACTTGGTACCTTAGCTTTCATTATTGTTATACATAATTCCAAAAACGGTATTTTTGGACTCAGGGAGGTCCAAAACGTGTAGATCCGTCAAAATCACGAGGTCGAATTTTTTGACGATTACAATACTTCCTCTTTACTACGTATACGAGAAAGTAAAAAAGATTGATACAGTTTCACCGACATCAAAGGTAGCAAATATTCGGCCCAGTTGACCTACTGGTCTGATCTCCCGTAACGGTATTTTTCAATTCATAGAGCCAGGAATTTGTATCGTACGAATGGGCGAAGTTGCCACTTAAGGCCAGAATTCCACCATTCTGGGTATCCAAACTTTCGCAATAAAAGTGTTCAGGCGTGGCCCCACTTCAAGCGTACAGCATCAGTGTGCAGCGGTCGAAATTATTTTTTTATAGTTTGCAAGCTCATTCCATTTCGTATGTGACTCGAACATCATAATATTATTGGAGTACCTACTTAATTTTATGTTTGGAATTTGCTGAGTACCTATATTTCATTTACAGATTAGACTATTAATAAGTTGAAAAGTACAGTACAAGTATAATTCACAACCTTATTTAGGAATAGTTATGTTTTTTTTTAATTTATTATTGATTTTACAAAAAAATATTAAAATTAAACCACTGAGGTTTAAACCTATGCTATTTTGAGTTACAGACAGAAACGAAAGAATCCGGGAAGTTATTACCCACAAGCATTCGCTATTCAAATTATTTAAAGTTTAAACAAAGACGTTCACATTAAATTACATCATTGAGTTAGGTACTAAAGCTTAATTCTCTAAGCATATAATACACTCCGCTCACATCACAAAAAATAACAGTTCTATGTAAAGTCGTGTGTATATTTTGCTTTATGTACCTACCAAAAAATAATTTGTGAGATGCGTAAGTAAGTACCTATTAACACATAAATTCAAATGAAGCGTCGGTGGCGTAGTGCGGAAGCGTCGGTGGCGTAGTGCGTTAGAGCGTCGTCTCCCGCCCGGGAGGCATTGATTCGATCCCCGCCACAAACCAATGTGTTTTCTGAATTCATATGTACGTTTAATCGACGCTTTTACGGTGAAGGAAACATCGTGAGGAAACCTGCACACACTTATGAAGAAATTCTTAGGTTGTGTGTGAAGTCGATCAACCCGCACTTGGCCAGCGTGGTTGACTAAGGCTTAATCGCCCCTAATGTGGGGTAGGCTCGAGCCCTTCGGTGGGGACATTATAATGAGCTGTTGATGATCATGAAATTCAAATCAGTTATCGCAGCAAATCGGATTGATGAATTTTTGGAATGATTCAAAAATAATTCCCATACTACCCTCGCCGTCAGTGCGACCCCACACACTACCCGCATACCCGTCGCCAACGCCGAGGCCTTACTTTGAACGATAGCTGCTATTTGTTCAGCTAAAACCAATTGTTTCACATATTGAAGCCATTTGCATTACAGCTAATAGCCGTGTTGTGTAACTGAAATTGATGCAAGACAAGATGAAGCGGAATCTTTTGTAAGATTTCTTTCTTTACTGCTATCGGAATTGAGGTTATATTTCTGTGGCGTATCGTACTTCAAGTTGGAAATGGAATGAGAATAGCGCGTTGAAAAAACTTAGCGAAATCCGAAGTTTCTGCTCGTAGCTAACATTGCTTTACATAATTTAGAAACGGATTTTCGCATTTTCATCAGCGTAGTACAACCATATAAACAATTAGTTTTATTAATATACGTTAACCTCATAAAAATCTTCTTTAAAATAGTCACAGATAAAGTAATATTTCTTGGTAATTAATAATTATAAACTCTTCATCTCAAATACAATTAAAAAGAAATAAAAAAAATATATACCAGAAACGACTCAAAAATTGATAGAAACCTCATATTTTGATATCATACATGCATGTTTAATTTTGGTCACTCATCAGAGTACCGACCACGCACTTGTTGCTTAACTTTCGTGATCGACGACTCAAAAGTTGATAGAAACCTTACATTTTGATTTCATACATGTATGTTAAATTTGGTTGCAATAAGTTAAAGCATACTCACAGACACACGCAGACATAATTCCAAAAACGGTATTTTGGACTCAGGGAAGTCCAAAACGTGTAAATCCGTCAAAATCTCGGGGGTCGAATTTTTTGACGATTAAAAGACTTCCTCCATACTACGTATACGAGAAAGTAAAAATGTAGAACTGACCACCACTGCTTACATGCTGTCAGTAACCGGGAATTTTGAAGTCAGCGTTTACGCCACAGCGCTGTACCGACTCCAAATCAGTTTACACTAGGTCAGTGCCAACACTAACTTTCTCGAATTTGTAAGTCAGTTACATAGATATAGGAAACTGTAGATCAGCAATGTGAAAGAGAAAGAGCACACTAACTCGTGTATTAGAGCGAGATAGATAGACGAGACTATTTCACGTAGTACACAGGTGGCCCAAGTCGGCCTGTCAGTTGTTAGAAAAGACAACAACTGTCAGATTGTAGTACTATTTTCACGCACACATGTGCATTACTCACACATTGGTTATTTTTTTTTTTTTTTTGGTTTCACCCTAGTCGATTTATTGCCAATCTATAAACGTCAGTAATTATAAATCTATGGTCAGTTAATTACCCTGTGTAAAGCCCTTATATGACTGCAGTCTTCTGTAGATACTGTATACGGGTCTTTTAAGTAACTATAACACTCGTAAAATTTTCATTGAAGCGTATTTTCTATGCGAAAAATGTATTTAAGCGTAATCCTATCTTATTGCTTATGCAATAAGAGCGACCTTCTTTTATTTTCTATCAAAAAGGAAATAAATTCACAACTCTATCGTTGTGACATCGACTTTAATAAAGAGTGCTGAGTGCGGGGATAATATCAAGAAACGAGATAAAATACTTGTGACAAAAAACATGCCAAAAGAAAGCACTCAAATATAGCGGAGTACATTATCCGAATGTGAATCACATTAAAGCGTGTAACACACCGCGCAGATACTATAATATTCTGTCTTAAGCTAATAATAATAGGTCTTTACCTATGAAATTGCCGTTTTTTTCTTACACACTATTAGCTGTGTAGCTTCTTTGATTTAGTAGCTGGTTAAGTTTTATATTTTTATTATGAATAAAGACTTTACTGTTACGGTTTTGTATGTAGTGAAATTATAATTATTTAAATGGTCTTTCTTTTATTTGGTCAGCAGAAACAAATCTTGGAATCGTTGTAACTGATGGACAGGCTTATTTTTTTGTCTAAATTATTCCCAAGTCTTGCCCAATTATACACTCCAAATTTCAAAAGATTTGGCAACGGGGTTTTTAAGAAATTTTAAATAACGTTAGTATAGAAAATACATATTTTTTGAAAATCTTCATAAAAAATGGTGTTGTAACATACTAACTCTTTTTTTTACTATAAGTCCTAATATTACAAAAATTTGAGTAAACAAGCGAACAACCCTTGGCGAAGTCTAGCATCAATCATTTATCAAAAAATCAAGTCTGTCTATGTGTAAGTAGGCATCAAATCTTTAATTCTGATGAAGAGATAAAAAATCATTTTCACATTTTTTTAGAATTTAACAATTGAAATATAATTTAATTACAGACAAAAATCTTGTAAAAAGTTTAGTTTTAAAAATAAAAATAATAATTGAACTATTGAATTAAAGAAATTGCAAGTTTAGGCACAAGAAATAAAACGGCAATTACATAGGTAAAGACCTAATATATCGCTCACCATACAGTTGTATGAACTATACAAGATACCATATATTTTCACATTACAGTATCTAAAGATATCAAGAGATATAAAAATGTTATGTTATGACTCAAAGATAGGAATATTAAACTGGATATCAGACTCATCGTCGGATGAGCTATCCATGATTACCGATATAATAAAACGGACAAGTACTACGTGTGAACGCTAAGCAAGCCTTCGTGGAGGGCTAGGATGAAAATCGTAATTTAAATGAAATGAAAATAAATCTTTAAAAGCCCTACCTAACTGTATGATACCCCTTAAGATACTATAAAGGTGGGTCCAGATATGATCATTTTCCCGATCCGATCAGCGTATCCGTATCAGCGTATCACGTATCAAGCCCCGTATCAAGTTGTGGACGCCTCGATTTGCTCCGTATCACACCCGTATGAAACCGACATGACATGGGACGGGCCGTATCATAACGGCGTATCAAGATCGCGTATCATCACCCGTCCACATATGCGATCATGATACGCGTCGGTGATACGGATACGCTGATCGGATCGGGCAAATGATACACATCTGGACCCCGCTTAATGTATTATATCCAGATATCTTAACATAATATTTAGAGTATCTTAGCCGTATGTGATAGAATAGAATAATCTTGTACACATTAACAAAGAAACAACAACAATACAATAATAATATTATATAATGTACAATATGCAGTCTTATGAATCGCTATATGAGCGAACTCTTCCAGGCACCCTTAGGATGGACAGGAAAGATTATAATAATGAAGGAAGTTGTTCGTGTATCGGTAAATCCAAATACGATTTATAATCAAATATAATAAAAACAATATAAATATCTCTAATATTTATTATAATCACTAAATACAAACTTATATATATATAGTTCATACAATCGCGCTTACAATATTATGAGCGACATTTTATCTTAAAACTCTTATACTGGAAAATCTCGTATACTGGAAACCACTCAAAAGTTGATAGAAACCTTATATTTTGATGTCATACAAGCATGTTAAATTTTGGTCACCCATCTGAGTACCGACCGCGCACTTGGTTGCTTAACTTTCGTGATCGACGACTCAAAAGTTGACAGAAACCTTATATTTTGATGTCATATAAGCTTGTTAAATTTGGTTGCAATAAGTTAAAGCATACTCGAGTTATCGTGATAACGCACAGACACACAGACATACAGACACACACATAGACATAATTCCAAAAACGGTATTTTTGGACTCAGGGAGGTCCAAAACGTGTATATCCGTCAAAATGTCGAGGTCGAATTTATTGACGATTACAAAATTTCCTCTATACCTACTACGTATACGAGAAAGTAAAAATGTTATACCTAGTATCTTCGTCGTGTGTTACGCCCTTTATCTGACAACGGCTGCGATAAATACGAGTACGCTCGATACAAATAGAAATCATTTTTTCTGTCGTCACTTATAAAAATACTCGTCACTCAAGTTGTTCTTGTAACCTGATATATTGAATTTCCTCTTTTATAAAAAAGGGTATTTTGTTGCTCTTTTATTTGACGTTTCATGATTTAAATGTTTGTTGCAGGTTTGTTGATATTAAAAATATGACAGTTTGTATTAAGATCTCACCTGGATCTCACATTCAGAGAAAAGACATGACAGTTTCTGGCTACAAATTAACAATGTTAAGCTTGTCTTTATGACAAGATTATGAAATCGATGATATTGTATTTTCAACCTTTTATTCTTTTATTTTTTGGTTTGAAAGAAGATATAACAAAATCGATAAAGGGATGCTCAATATTACTCTCTGTTCCACTCCTGTTAGAACTACGAGCATGATCGTAGTATCTATGTCTATTTGATTATACAGACTAATATTTATAAAATCTACCAGTACTACAGATTTATCAACGAATAGATTTATCACGAAACTTTACTAGGTGGTAGACCCATATGTAGGGTCGTCTGGGTAGGTACCACCGCCTTTCTTATTTCTGCAGTTAAGCAGTTCGCTGTTTCGGATTGAATGGAAAGATAGCCAGTGTAATTACTGGGCATGGAAGGCATATCATCTTAATCCCCAGGATGGCAAAGGCACTTGCGGTGTTAAGTCATTTACACTTAATATTGCAAGTGTCTATAGGCGGCGGTGACCACTTAACATCAGGTGGGCTGCAAGCTTATTTGCCATCTCGTAACATTAAACAAACGGTTTTATTTGGTTACCATTGCTCGCACACTGCAATCCACCAAGCCATTTTGTATGGCATGGTATTACTACCATACAAGTTGCGCAACGCGTTTCACCCAAATATAGAAAAATATATTTTAATTAAAGAGCTCGTTCAAAGAGATTTATTTTTTATTCGTCTCAAGGGTATAAAGTATTATTTAATAAAGTCTATTTTAAGAAAGAAATTATGATTTAAATTTTGAAAAAGACTTACACAACCACGATCGGTAATATGGGTGTTTGTTTTTTTTTTTTCGAAAGTGTACAAAGTAAAATTAGTTTCCTTAACAAAAGAATTGTCTGACTACTCACTTACTTCCCAATGTTACAATTACAACCGTTTCAAAATAGCAAGAAACTTACAAGCAAAAGATATAAAAATCTGCTTTAATTAAATTTCAGTCAATGAAGTATGTCTTTCAGGCGTGCTATTCTGTAAAGATCTCACTTCGTCGCCAAATTCGATTTCATCTGTCATCTTTTAGCAAAATTCGTTAATTTTGTCTGATGAACTTGAAACGAAGTTATCCATGACATTCTGTAAGGACATTAGAATTAATTTAGAGAATCATATTAATTAAAAAGAAAACTTTTTTTAAAATATTCGTTCACGTTTGACAGTTGATATCGATCTGAGATGCGAAGTGAGAAGCAAATTATTTTAAAGAGAAGCACGGCAGTTGCCAATTTTAATCTAAATTGAATTTTTAGATAATTATACGCAAATAGCTTCCGCCCGCGACTTCGTCCACGTGGACGTTTTACCCCCTTGGGTGGAATTTCCAAAAAACCTTTCTTAGTGGATGCCTGCACTGTATAAGGTATCTATGTGCAAAATTTCAAGTCTCTAAGTTCAGCTGTTTGGGCTGTTGATATCTCAGTCAATTAGCCAGGACTTTGAATTTTCTATATACAAGGTGTTTGGTACATGGGGTATGAAGCCAGCACCTACCCATGCTAACATAGTCATATAAATACTATAGTGATATTAAAAATTCCACATTGTAAAAGTTTCTTTTTTAATTTTCCATACATTTTGTTTTTTCATCGAACTATTTGTGGAATTCAAAACTTTTTTTACAGTTTATACTTTTGGTATCACCATAGTATTTATATGACTTTGTTAGCATGGGTAGGAGCCGGCTTCATACCCTATGTACCAAACACCTTGTATAGTGTGTATTTGTGTGTATATGTAAGTAGTGTGTAACAGTTTGTCTACTTACCACACTAGCTTATCAAAATCAGTCGTCGAAACAATATATCAGCATTATTATGTTCCGACATTCAACTATAATATAACCAAGCTTCATGACGATTATATATGCACAAAATCTATACAATATGTGAAGGAGAAACCTTTTGACAGCATCCGAGACCAGCTTAGCATGCTTTCCGAAGCACGGAGGAAAATCGAGTTGAAACATTTTTCGGTCACCCATCCGCGTGCCGACTGCGCACTTGGTTGCTTAACTTTTGTGATCGTTGCATTAAACGTACGACCATGACGCCATGAACACTTTGAAAATATAGTATTCGTAAATACACAACAGCCGGGCTGATGCTCACAAAGAAGATCCTTGGGCAGTGGGCCGTCGCCCGATCTACCAGGTCCTCGTCTGGGTACGTCACATCGGGGAGCTCTACCCAGATGACGGTACAGTGTGTACAGGGTATAGTACGAGTGACCCGGGTCTGAAACTGCAATTTTATCAAACATTCCCCATTAAACCTTAAGTAGGTTATATATAATTTCAGTTAGAATGCACTCGAACCCTGTTTGAAACTCCCACGAAGGTAGTTCGTGACTGTATAATATTAAACTAAATATAAGTACTAATCTCACCTTACCTGAGTTGGTGCTTGAATCAACTAATGGCCTTTTATTACAGCTCTAACAAGAGCTAAGTGCGACCTCAGAGCAAACTGTGTCAGAGAAAAATAACAATTTTACAACTGGCGATCGAGTTTTAAAAGCTCTGCAGTCTGCTCCGGATTTGACTGCTTTTAAAATAAGATTACCAATAAAAAAGTTACTTGCTTTCTAGACGTATAAACTATCACGAGATAGATTCAATTTTATAGTTTCTAAAACCATTAAAGGGGATGAAACAGTGGTCCAAAATTTGTATGGATCACGTGCACAAAGTCACCGGCAAAAGCCAGTTCAGCTTAAAACTTGTCGAAATGGAGTCATTTGTTTGACCTTTACAAAAAAGCATGATGTATTCCACTCATTAGTAATGAAAAAATAATAACACCCCTCAAATAATTAATAATTCACACAACTCTAATAACACAATGCCATAATTAGCTAAACTTTCCCTCGATCATTTGTATCAAGTTTGATATCATTGTAATACTGTGGGGTGTGCGTGACTTGCTTTTGACGTGATAGAAACGTACTAATTAAATGTTTACTTGCTATACTGCGGAGAACTGTTTTCCCTTTCTTAATCGAGCGGGAATATTAAAATATTGTATATTTAAATATTTAAGAAATTAATATCCCTAAAAATTAAACAGTAAGGTCTACCACCGGATGGTAAATAGAAGTGGAGTCCACATGCAAAGATAGCTATCGCGAGAGATAGCCTCCTATCCACATGCGTTCATTCCGTATGACTTTCCTCATGTGGAGAATCATCATAGGGATGAATAAAACTAAAGTTAATGGCCTCAACCATTAAGTAATGTCATCTCTACAAGAACTGGAATGAAAGGAGAAGTAATACAAAAGGTCCGGCACATATAACTGGAGACTGTAGTGTAGTAGATAATAAAAAAAATCATCTCTACCTACTTGCTTTTCTGTGACTTTCTATGGGACGAAAAGATTTTAACACCATCGTTCTTTCGCGCTTTGGCCATGCCCATACACTATAATTCATTTCTCATAGATTGGACATTCCGGCAGGAATAAACGCTGGTAGATGGGGGGCTATAATGTAAGCGCCACAAAGCCATCCTCGCCTTGCCACGTGTGCTAGCAGTGAATTCCATTAAATTTCTTGATCATGCGGCTTAAAAATGAGTTGCGAAGTTTCTTAGTTTAATATTCGCGCCCGTAGGCGTAGTACTTAAAAGGAGGGGATATTTTATGGTGAATCATAATAAGGCAGTAGGTAGAAGCAAGCGTCACCCAGAACCTTCAAATGACGGAAACTGTAAATATTATCAATAACTGTTGTAAAATACAAATATAAATTATCAAAATTGCTGATATTAATGTTCACGAAGCTCATCTAAAAATTCAGTTTTGTATTCGAAATATACAACCTGTCTCCTAGACAGTGACAAAAAATCTAATTTAACGAACAGCATCGCGTCTTATGATCAAGAACTATAAGATTGCCCTCCCAAATGCTTATCTCTAAATACCTATAAATTTCAAGTATCGGAAAATCTACTAAAAGAATATTCCTTAAAAGAAAAAGGGGTCCGAAGTATATATCACCAATCAATATTCAACCTTAAACACTTATTACAAGGATGCAATTCATCCGACTATGAATACACTTAAGGTGAAATTGAGGAAAAATGTGGAGTTTGTTTAGGTACCTTTTCAACCCTATATTCGAAGAGTTAAGGTTCAATAAAGATGGAACTTCCAAGAATAGTGAAGCTTTCCGAGCTCCACTTGTGTGCAAAAACGTCCCAATTTGTGAACACTGCAGA
This sequence comes from Elophila nymphaeata, assembly GCA_955850985.1. NCBI lineage: Eukaryota > Metazoa > Arthropoda > Insecta > Lepidoptera > Crambidae > Elophila > Elophila nymphaeata. The sequence goes on along the minus strand of OY039090.1, from coordinate 15,118,340 downwards.
AAGGATTTGTAAATTCTATTTTTTCTGCTTAGTCGAATGATATAAAAACAAAATAGATTTTGCAAACAAAATCCGTTTAGTTTCTGAGGATTACTTTCTATAACTTAAATGTTTTTGCGTTAGAATAGGCGTAGACAAATATTTAGTGAACTCACTTTCTTATATTACGTTAAATAAGTGGAAAGTTTTATTCCACAGCGGGTATCCTAAGTTATTTGAGGGAATTATTGCACAGTTTGGAATAAAATGGGAAGCAATCTGGAAGAGGCTGTAGACAAGTAAGACTACATTTTCGTAGTGTTCTATATCTATCGGTAAGTAGAGTTTGCAGGTAGAAAATAGGATTAGAGATAACAAACCACAAGTGATGTTAACTGCAATTTAGGAGGAAGAATAATCCCAATTTTTTTCTGATTTAAATTGTGACAATTTCTTACCGGTGAATAGCATTAGCAAATATGTACAGTAAGATTTGTTGAGAGACTGAGAAGGCTGAAAAAAAAATGTTATTTTAACGCTTTTTTTTTTCAATGGAAAAGGTTGTCTATTTTCGTTTCCTCGAAAATTCAACGATCAGCCATTTTGTGCTAAAAGCGCTGACTCAGCAAAATTAAAAATAATGTTCTTTTCAAAATTCTTTTTTTATCGGCCAGCACAACGTCCCAAGATTACTCTACCGCATTTCCCATCCCTACTAGAGAAGTCTTGAGATGAAGAGCCTATTGATTTTCACTCGCTCGCCCAATTTTATTAGAAAGGAGGGTTTTGATACAATGGCTATATCGGCGATCCGTTAGTGGGAGAGTGCTCGTACTCAAGGGCCCTCAGTTTTATTTTAAACCAATTTTAGTTCGAGCTTTTCGAGTTTGAACGGAATTTAGCTTAGAGAAGTTTTTATTATGTTCCGATTTCCATGCAGTGGATGGCAGGTACCTATAGAATTTTATTTCGTCATAATTTGAAATAGCGCTGTTGGAGAAATATCGTATTTGGATATTTTTGTAGTTTAGTTCCTCGGAACGTTGCATTAATTTTAGCATGTGTAGATTTTAGGGAATAGTGGGTTAATAGTTTTAGATTTCGAACATTTGAATTTTATTTTAAGGATATATTAGTATTTAATAAATTAGATGCATCTGTCATTTAACTCAAACTAAAAAACACCGCAACCCCTTTTCATACCTGCAATGTAATTTTTTATAAATATTTTAAGTCTAATAAAGTGACAACAGTCATTTGATATGAACTATTTTATAGAAAATTTCACTATTCGTAGGGAATTAACATCACTTCTCCTCAGCTCCACACCGCCAATTATATTCTAGCGCTCATAACGCAATTGGCTTATAAAGGGGGTGTTAACGCCATAATATAGAAGTACTGAAACTTTATTAGTTTAAAGCATTCCGCGCTTTTTTTGTCCAGGATATACATCCATATCTAAATAATTAAAATTAATTAACTTTGTTGGTGACATATTGGTAATATCCCTAAAACCTTACCCGTCCTTGTCTGCACTACGCAAATGTCATATGAATGAAGGAGACGGCATATCCTCAATGAGAAGCGTCGACGCAACGCTAGAGGAGTTGTCCAGAAAACGGTTCCGCGCACAGACGTGGCGGAGGTTGATCCCGCTATATTTATTTCTCGATTATTTTGTGTTCGTTCTGCCATAGCAATTATTGAAAACGTGATAAAAAGGAAAGGCCGGCGCCGGTACGTGCACTGCAGAATTGTCAGGGCCAAGACTCGAGGAGCCGTGCGATACACCACGAGGTGAGTAGTGCAGAGTTATTTACTTTCCCAATAAATCCATTTACCAGTGTCACCAGCCGTACTCCTGTTGAATTACGCCCCTTACAGTCCACTCAAGGACCTCGGTCCAAATCCAAACGCCTTCTCAATTGAAAGCGTCAACAGGGGGTCTAATCTACTACATTTTCATCCAACAATTAATATTAATTGCATGCTGGAAGCACGCGAGGAAGATCTTTGACTATCTAAAGGTCTAAAAGCTACAAACAGCGGATTAGCCACTATGATTGCTCCTCCCAACCTCGAAGAATTTTGCAAAGAAATAACCTTAATGTGGTAGTGATTTAGGCAAGTAAAATTTTAATAGGTTTACGGGGTACGGATGAGACTGATCTTGACATACTTATACTTTGTCTGCAACCACAAGAGACATACCTTGTTGTTATAACATCTATCAACTAACGTTCTCACTTAACGTCAAGACGTTTTTTGGTGTCTCAAATATTTAAGGTAAAGTAGCTATAAAAGGAGCTGCTTATTGACATGACAGAAACCTCTGTCCAAACTCAGTCCAAAATATGCAAAAACGGCACAACCCTTCACGAGATCACAAAGCAGCATGAACGACTAATTAAGTAACGTCCTTAAGTGAAAATTATAAGGATAATGGGATCCTGCAGGCCGCGTTTTACAGGGCCCAATTAAGGCGCTGTTAGCGGATGAGTTGCCCGCTTTTGGGTATATGTAATTTGTGCGTGTTGGCAGGGAAACTAAAATGGATATAATAAGGAAACAAGCCTTATAATCGGCAATGAAATAAGATGTGGTTTTAGATTATTTTTTATTTCGAAAAGTATTTTTTGCGATGGTAACGTTACCTTGAGGCGTAATGTGTGCAATTATGTATCTCAACATTTTAATTGAATCAAGGCGTGTTACGAATAATGTATACATACAATTACCCTCACAATCTCAAAAGAGATCGAGTAGAGCCTTAGGTAACATTTGGTTACACGTAAAACCACATCCGCCAGTATGAGTCAAGGTCAGGCCACTGCCTGAGCCATACTGCCGGATTCAGTAAACTCACAAACAAAACCCAACAACCAGGACAGATGTTACTCTTAATTATCTCAGCAGTCCGAGTATGTAATTTTTGGTTACATATAAAGCCATATCTGGTAGTATGGATCAAGCAGTGCCTCCAAATAGTCATAGGTTGCCGGCCTATCGCCGACATTAATGTGTATATCTTGGCATTTCCTGAAATGGTCGTATTTTATAAAACGGAACTCGAAATAAAAAACCGGCGACTTGTGCCTAATGCGACCATGAGAACGATGCTGCTTACGGTATGAAACGACCAATGCTACTAATTGAGGCCCAAAATACTTAAAAATAATAGCCCTTTGCAAATATGATATGTCCCTTGAGGGCATGGGCACTTAACCAGAAGGGCCAACGAAAAATAGGCTATTAAAATATTTATACAGAAGTCATTGAATTTGTTTATAAATAAATTGTTATAAACAGTTTCAATGTTTATGATAAAATTGTATGAAAATGAATATAAAACCAGAAACTAAGAGAAAATTCTTCATGATCAACACGTCCCTTCTCGTCTTTATCACGAAAGAATTTTTGTTCACAATTTTTTAATTTAAAAAAAATTAGGTAAGTACTGCATTATAAAGTGGCTAGCTGGTGATCCGTAAAAATACTCATTATTTTATCGGATGTTTTATTTTATAATAATTTGTTATGAGCTTACCAAGTTGGTCGCATCAACATACCTGTAACATATAAATATTAATTATTAATATGATGTGCGTTGCTTGTTTTTCTTTTTTATCTTTAAATTAAGGGCGTGTTTTATTTACGTCAAAACTGTCATAATTATGTGGATTTTTCAGACCTAATTTTGAAGCGATGTAAAATTACTTTTGTAAAGTAAATATATTTTATTATAGGAAGATTAATTCTTGATTAAAACCGCTAAAGAGAGGTTTTTTAATGTACACTTATAGTTTTGTAAACGTGGAGAATCTTATAGCGCAGTGTTACGAAAATCCAGTTCGGAGCGATCTATCAGATGAAATGCAAGCATTATGCAAGCAAACAATACTTTACAAAAATTGCTTCCCTAATAGAAAATATACTCTTAAGAACCTCTATACAAGCCTATATAAGAAAAAATTAATACTCTTAATATCCTATATAAGTAAAAATTGAGACATCATAAAAAGGGACACCAAAAATATTTATAAATTGGTAAATTTTAATGAGGATTTTTACAATGTTTTCGAAATTATTGTTATTCAATATGCTTACTGTGTTATAATACATACAATGCTTACCATAATAACAATATTATAACACTGTGAAATGCAATCAGATATTTTTAATAATTATTTGATAATTATGGAATAATTTTATTTTTGCGTTTACAAACGCGTAAATATAATCCTAGAAAAATGCACTGAAAAAAAATCGCCTGAGGCAAGTCGATTTTTTTCAGTGCATTTTTCTAGTATTATATTTGATAATTGTCTAAATCCGAGCTTGCGCCCATTTTCGATCGTACACCCCGGGTCATCCCGGCTGGGTCTCCTAGCCGTGAAGACCCGGGGGAGCATGTATCAGCTTATACATATTCGCAGTTTCGATAAAATTTCAAGATGGCGGTGTTATCCAATGACTTTTGACAGTTCTAAGCGGTAAATGGCTATGTCATATCGTGTTTTGGTGGTCAGGTTAGGCGGGCAGAGCAGCAATGAGCAGCGTGGGTGACATTTCCAATCAGGACACGCGTGTACCAATGACGTCATTTCATGCATAGCGTGTCCGTAGGTTGCCGTGGATGGTATCGCTACCATTTTCAAACATAGCAAGCTTGACACACGTGTGCAGTCTCTCCGTGGGCTGCAGTGGAGCAGCGGGTTAACTACATGAATTGCTATGATTTTCATCTCTCCTAGGTATTTATTATGTAAGTCTCAAAACACATTCTTCAGAAAGTCATCTGACAGTAGTGAATTTATAAGTAGAACTTAAGTTTGCAAATTAAAATGAACTTTCGACGTTCATGTGTATCTCGCAATGCTTGTATCAAAACTAATTAACTAAGTGCCTCCTACAAGTATCTACTAATGAGGTTTATTTTACATCTCAACTTGAATTCGTGTACTAGACACGAGTACTTATTTTGGAGAAAGTAATTGTAAACATTTCTTATTGTAATAATTACTTATCATGCTCATAGATATATGAAACTGTAGATCGGCAATGTAAAAGAGAAAGAGCATAATAACGCGTATATTAGAGCGAGATAGATAGACGAGACCATTTCACGTACACGTAGGGGGCCTAAGGAGACCTGTCAGTCACGTAGAAAAGACAACAACTGTCAGACTGCAGTACTATTAAAGTCAAAGTCAAAATTACTTTATTTATTTAGAATAGAATAGAATAGAAATAATCTTTATTGCACATCGACATAAATACAAAAAGATTACAGTAAACATTTACAGTACAATGCACAATGGGCGGCCTTATCGCTAGGCGCGATCTCTTCCAGGCAACCTTTGGATGGACAGGATTAAAACAAATAAACAGAGGGTTTTATGGTTAGGTACAATTTGTACACTTATGAAAGTCAATTTTGATGCCATCGGTTCAAGAGTCTACCAGGAGGCCTTGTTCTGAGAAGAACCGGCAAGAAACTCAACAAGTTTTATCCTCCCTTTACAGTTTTTATGTGGTTTTTATAGTATTGATTTGGAAAGAGTCATTATTCACATTGTCAAGTCTTTAATAATTAATCATAATAATTTATTTAAAGAATGACTAATAATTAAACTTAAAATAAAAAATATATACAAAAAGATGTGATTTAAGACATCTTTCCTTACAATCTTGTCGATTAGAAAATTTAAATTTTACACATATTGATATCTCACTAGATTACAATGGAGATTATTAACGCACACATGCGCATTACTCACACATTGATGCATTTTTTCTGTCTTACCTTAGTCCACTGGTCAGCAAAAAAAAGAAACAAGTATGAACATTACAACAATTTTAAATAAATTGCGAGCCAAATCAAAAGGTGACTGACTGACTGACTGACATAGTGATCTATCAACGCACAGCCCAAACCACTTCACGGATCGGGCTGAAATTTGGCATGCAGGTAGATGTTATGACGTAGGCATCCGCTAAGAAAGGATTTTTGGAAATTCCACCCCTAAGATGGTAAAATGTCCACGCGGACAAAGTCACGCGCGGAAGCTAGTTAATCATAATTTCCAAACGTTTTCAATCAAAAAAGCCACGTAATGACAAGGGTGGACACAAAATGGTACACGTAACTGCCCCACAACTCACACGAAGTAATTATCCAAAAAACTTTCCAGCAGATCTCGTTAGCAAAACCTATTTTATTATTTTAGTTACCGTACTCGGGTGAACCGCATCCTAACAAATGAAAATTGGGATCGTAACACTAACTATAAAAAGTTGTCGTAATGGATCACCAGCCGAGCCGTAAAAACTTTAAAAATTAACTGAGAATTAGTTAATCCAAGGCTTCTCGGAAAATAAACAGCATTATTTCATTTATGCGGATATAATTAGTGCTTATGAGATGTGCTTCGCTGTGTTAGGTCAGTATTAATAGCCGTGGGAGTTTTACTTCCCGTTAATATTAGGGGTTTAAGTATGAAATTGCAGTTTTGTATAGAGAATTTAACGAAAATTCATTTTTCCATACAAACATATTTGCCATTTTTTAAGGAACCACAAATCAAAATTTTGTGTAATTTTGTGGATATGTTTAGACAACATTAAGCTATAGGATACTTAGAGAAAAAAATTGTGAATTTATATCTGTAAAAAATATTCATATTTTTATAACGGAGACGGGCACCTCTTAGGACGAGCTGTTTTTGAAGATGTATTTCTAGTGAAAAAAAATAAAAATAAGAATAAAATTTTATGCATAAATATATGTCCTTGTACTGAAGTTTAAAATAGAAAAGGAATAACGGACATAGCTATTGTATTAAAGGAATTATACACTAATGAATAATGAGGAAAAAAATCGGCAATTTCATACTTTAACCCCTATTATCATTCGTACGAGTAAATACCAAAACAGTAATTTTGTCTTAATCTTTCCAATCTCAAGATGCCGATTCGTTTCTGCAGTATCTTTATAGGCGTTGCAACAAATAGTTTTGCAAGCATCCGGTAAAGTTAAAGGACCGCTTAAATGAACTTATTTCTTTTTTACTCTTTAAATATTAAAATAAAAGTATAAAATTTCAGATTACCTCAAGGACATTTTTTGCAAATAAAATTTGCAACTGTTTCGATATAAAGGCGAACTTAGCCCTACCACTTCCCAGCCAGGTCTGCAGTTCTAAGACTTATATGACAGGTTTTAAGATTGCCTCAAGTACCTAATCAAATATGTCTAGCAGGTCTCGATGTATTACTTGAACAGGTCGTAGAAGTAATAAACAGAAAACTTCGATATTCCTCATTTTCTAGTAGATACCCAGGCTTTTTCAGTAAAATGGCCATGAAATAATCTACTCATTGTCACGTGTAAACCTAACGGGCTATAACTTACTTTGCTTACTCAATTACAAATGACGTTATTCAAGTGAGCTGCATTGAAAAAACAAGACTTTGAGGAACATTATGGCTCATTTTTAAGTATGTACTAATTTTGTAGATGATGTATTGAAATATTTTGGTCATAAAGTACAAAGAATGTTTAAAACATTTCTCAAAATTTAACTGACTGGATGTTGATTCGTCTCAAGGAGTATCTAAATAAATTTTGATTTGTATTCATTAATTTCAAAATGTTGTAACTACTTTTATTGTTAACATTGTAGATTATTTTCTTATTTTCTTCTGTATCTTAAATTTCAAACATGTATCCTCTTTTAGATACTTATATGTTTTTGCTGTGCCCGACAGGGTGCATAATGATGTCTGTTTATCTTTAACTTTAAGAGCTTATTTCTTGTAACATTATGAATTGCAATAAATAATTGAATTGAATTGAATTAAATATAATTTTCATCTTCATGACGAAAGATGGAAAGAAAACCGAAACAAATTATAACTTATACCAGCGCTTTTTCTGGAAACTGTCCAACACCATTTATCTCTAATGAAACCAGTTGACTAACGTCGCAGTTGCATTTGATTTACAGAATATGCAAGGCACAACATACCTAGAAATCACCAATTCTTTCAAAACATAAAAAAAAAATTGGTTGTCTGTAAAGTCGGTTTACTGACGATAGTTGAACGTGACAACGTCTTAAGAAAATACTGATGGAATGGTAGCATTTTTCAAAAGAAAAATTTAGTTTCATTTGTTTAATAGATTTCGCATTATAGTATGAATAAACTTGTAATAAAATCTCTTTGGCTATACTATTTGTATCTGGCTGGTTTTGGTATCATTGAAAGTTTAAATTTTAAAGAACATAATTCCAAATTCAAATTAGAGAATTAGATTCAGAGCGAGGTAACGCCGCATGGCGTCATGTTTTTTCGTGCGTGCAGCCGGCTCTATCGAATTATAAGACGTTGTCACGTCAAAATACTGTGATATTGTGATATTATGCATGTTCTTGGTGCATTATTTTTAATTAAATCATATCAAGTTGGTAAATGTAGATATTTGCTTATTCTTAAAAAGAGAAAGAATCAGGCAATTCATTATTTTAACATACTATTCATTTTATTTATGTTCTAGCAGCATCTGAATAGCCTCCATAGATACACGCATTCCTTTATAAACTTATTCTGTTTCCACGTTACACATAAAACAGTTTCAGAATTTAGAATAACATCGACTTAATTTTCCTTAGTGTTCGTTTTAGATTACACGATATTTATCATGACTCTTTATTCTATATTCTGTATTAGTTATGGCATTATTATTTTTACTTCACTAGCCGTATTTAACATTCCACTTAACTTAAAATGGAGTTATTTGACAAACCTTGTGTAAATAAAAGCTGAAGATTACCGATTAAAGATTTATAATCCATAACATACAGGATATGTTATATCAGGACTTACATCAGACAAATAATATCCAAATTATTCCGCGCCAATGGTTTTTATTAAAAACTTGGGATACGGTATGAAAATGTAATTTATATTTTATCAGGAACACGGAAAATCCCTCCCATCTTGGCAGGGTTCTAAAATTATCCTGATATCTGCAGATCGGTGTTATCCCATATGAGGTTCTGTAGAATTACAATTCATTTCGATTTTATATCCGAGGTGGCTTTTTCTTGCCACAGAATTAAGTACCTGCGTTATCATTTAATTCGAAAAGATAATTTTAATACCCTCAGAACATATCCAGTTCGTACAAAACCTTTACGAACAGATGTAAAGTTACATCATTATATTTAATCATCGCACCTATCGCCATCAACTGAACCACCCTCACACGTAAAACTGAAATTTGCATTTTTAAGGTCTCCTTTTTAAGTTAGTGCTTTTGAGTCTTTCCTCCTAAAATAATATGTTTCTTCAATAATTACTTGAAAAAAATCTGGCTCTCTATGTTCAAATGATACTTCCACCTTTGAAGAGAACAAATTTTAAAATATGTCGACCTTTCTGCTAACGAATATCAGCTGAGTCAGTTTATTAAATATTGGGCATCCATTCCAATACGGAGCATGGTTGGTAAGTACCTACTGCTCAACTTTATACTCGTGTCATAAACGAAGGAATCAATATTCCGGTACCTACCTAAAACATCACATAATTTAGCCAAGAAAAATAAGAAATAAAGTAACTAAGTGATTATATACATTGTTATCATTGTGTCTGGTGCCTCAGAGCCTCTCAATCCACCTGTCAATTATTGAGTCAGCTCCGGATGCGTCAATAGATACCTAATTGACATTAAAATATTTCTGCTTTACCTATTCTTTTTATTTAAATTGATTTATTATGTTTTATTCAATATGAAGATGGACATCATGGATGGTTGGATCCGACATTGATTTACAGCTTAAGAAAATAGCTACAAGTTTTAAAGCAGCCTTTAAAGCATATGTTTCAAAAAGTACTCGTGAAGAATCTAGCGATTCGCTTGTTATGAAGGCTGGAATCACATTTGTCGTCGGTCGCGGACGTTGGTCGAGCGTACGAATTAGGTAGCGTTTTATCAGTGTCTAAGCGCGGTGCCACTTCGACTAGTGATTATGTGCACGCTCACCGATGACCGCAACTGATGGCGTCAGCGTAACAGGAATTCCAGCCTAAGTAGGACGCATCCAAATATTTTGAATTCCATAGGACTCAAATCTCAAATCACTGTGCAGCATTTCCTAATAAGCGACCCCACCACTGCGTATTTTTTTTGTGGAAAACGGATTGTGGTCGTATATCATGATAGCCACAAGATGAATTCCGCTTTGTAGCCTTTCTGTGATAGCCACAACGAGTCATGAGCGTTTTCATAATAGCAATAACGCGAATTTTTATGTGGTTGTTTTACAGTTTAGTAATTCAATACCGGCATTAATGTCACTTTTATTACAAATTCAGATTCAGACATTTTGTACCAATCTTCTCAATGTAGTTCATGTTTCAATAATCTCGGGCACTACGCCGTATTTTATTCTATCTTATTTTTGTAAACAGTATACTTAAATAACAAAGCGAATTGTTAGAATAAAGAAAGCTCTTTGCAAACACGAGACTTGCATGAGAGGGCTATTTGAAAGTTTCTATGGGACAGAAATAGGGATGCCTATTGTGAGTTATTTTGCCTTCTGATTCCTGTTCCATTGTATTTACGTCTTCAATGTTTAATATTAACGTATTATTTTAAATGACAAGAAAATACCGTCCACCAGCGGTAGGCTTATTTTTGAAAGAGAGGTAGAGTTATTTACAAAGTCAAGTGAAGGTCAAAGAATAAAATCGGGCTGTTTCAACGAACTTTTATGCTTATGTAGTAAGAAACAAGATATATACTACCACGCTTATCTAATTATCCCAAAGTGGTTAAGTATAGCTTTAGATAACATTTCGATACACATAAAGACACATCTCTGGAAATATAGGCCATAAGCTGTTCTGTAAAATATGTACCGCTGACCAGAAAGATATTTGTTGTCACAGATGCCGTGTGCTCTCTGAAACAAAGATTTCCCTACAGCTAAAGCTGCAGCTTGCTACTGTAGGGAAATCTATGTACTGCTGAGTTGAGCGTCCTCAATTTTATTGTAATTTAATGTCGTTAATTAGAAGCCTAAGTGTAAAATATTACCTACATTGCGTAAATGATTTGATTTTTCTCAAAAAAGGACAGTTTTGCGCACACCAATATTGTATGGATAATTTCAGTATCGGTTTAAAAACTGCTACATCAAATTTGTCAGACTCTCTGACAACGCTGACTCTATCTTTTAACTTATAGAGCTTTGGAAATATTATTGGCTTATCAACAAAACCACCAAAATATGAAAAAAAATACTTTTTCGTAATACCTACTATGATTTTAATTTTCCTACCCTGCTCCCAATTTATTTGGGGTCGGTGCAGTATGCCTTGATATCGACAATACTGCTTAAGAATCTGACTTTTACGGCCGGCCACCAGCCTGACACCAACCCTCCTTGGGATCGATTGCTATCTTTCCACAGTACCGCAACCACCAGCTTAACGCGACGAAGAATCACGGAAGAAAATCGATTTGAAAAATTTTCGGTCACCCATCCGAGGACCGCGCACTTGGTTGCTTAACTTTCTTGATCGTGACTAAGCACGAACGAACGCGGCGCCATCGATCTCCTATCAAATTACCTAAAAAGGATTTTATTTGACTACAGTCTTCTAAAACGAAGGCTTCATCATCATCATCATTTCAGTCGAGAGACTCTCACTGTGAAAATAGTCCTTTCCTAAAGATTTCCAACCCGATCGTTCATGCTGCTTCCGGGAAGGAAGGAAGGCATAATACGAGAGATAATCGCCCGTATTCACAAACAATACTTGTCTAAGTCAGAAACCAAGGCTATGAAAAATAACGCATTTCTCAGTGCGTGTCATATGGCAAGGCTTTTGAGGTCTTATAGTGCGCGTGGACGCACAGGGTCGTGAAAACGTATTCATAGACAATACTTAGATCGGCACTATGCGTACTTTAAAATGAATGCACAGATTAGGTAGCTAGCTAGCTACATTACCCTACGCACAGGTCGAGATGTCAAAAGTTTAAAGATTGAAGTAATAAAACGCCAGTACATTCAACAATGTGAACTAGGCAACTGAAACGAGCCAATCACAGAGCTCTATTCAATGCAATGCGTTTACTTATAAAAGAGTCGAGAAACCTCATAGTAATGCTTGTGAATATGGCATGCGCGGTACTTGCCGACCTGAAAGGTACTTCTCTCTTGAATGGACCAAGAATTTAAGTACTCCAATTTTTTCTAAATTTGTCCTCTTAAAAACTCATACAGGTCCCCAATATAAAAATAAAAGCAGTATCAACCCTACATGGGACGGTTCGCAAAAAGGGTTATATGAATATTATTAACCCACTTTACATTAGAGTCTGCCGGGGCTTTGAAAAGTAATTTGTCAATTGGACCTGGGCCTCCTTGATCCAAGCAAATTGAGGGTATCTTCGATATATTCACTGTTTGCGGAATGCCAGTGTAATGTATACCTCACGTCTTGGAGCTACGATTGGTTTTCTTTTTATGAACAAAAACGTGAGAAACGTATAGAGTCAACTGTATATTGCTTTTGTAAGCCTTATTAGGTACACTATTCAAAACCTTTCAATGTGTAAAGATTACATTGTATTTTTAATTTAGTATTATGAAAGATTATAAAAAATATTATAGAATATTTCTCTATTGTATAAGTTTATAATACAAAAGAAAAGTAATATTTGAAATAAAATCATCTTAGAGCCTAGTTTTGTGTGTTAAGCCTAAAGGTCAGAAAGGTTTTATTAATAAAAGTAAATTTTCCAGCAAGAATAATGTTTAATCATAGTATTAGCAAATTTATTCCATTAATCATGATAAAAACCGTTTGGAATTATTGTCATCTGAATGGTGCAAAATTCCACGTATTTGAAGAACTACTGTTTTATCTAGTTATTTAAATATAACTAATTTCGTCCCTAAACTGTGGTATGGTCTTAGAGGACTTAAAAGTATATTTAACGCGACACAATGGCTACCTAGTTGGAGTGGTTGAAACATCTTTTACAGTCTCCGCATTCGGCGCCAAGCGATAGTCCGCGCGAGTTTACCATCCTGGAACATGCACTGAAAAGGTCATTAAAAACTCAAGTTTGGAGTCATCAAGTGTTCTTCTTCTGCCAAGCGACTTCCCGGCCTGCTGCCAGGGTCCGCTTTCCGACACAGTTTTCTCCACATTGTCCAGTTTTGTGCTTCTTCCGTTGTTGGATGGTTCTCCTCCATGTTAACTTTCAAGACGTCCCTTCAGCGTTTTTTGGGTCTTTCACGGAAGTCAGGATCAGAAGTTCACTTTACTGCCGTGTCGTAGCAACGATAGTGCTTGTGCAGTTAAGAATTCCTCCATTTATAAATGATTATTACAATAGGGTACTTATTAAGTGTTAATCTACTGCTGTCACTGACTATAATAACAAATAGCATACAAACAAGCTGCCGGTCCACCTGGTGGTAAGTGGATACCGTCGACGATAAGCACCTAATGCTTTCCACAAGGAAAAAATCACTTAGTATTGCAGATGCGTTGTCATCCTGAGGCCTAAGATGAAATGCCTTCCATGCTCAGTAATTACACTGGCTACCTTTCCGTTCAATCCGAAACACAGCAAACTGTTTCACGGCTGAAATAGGAAAGGCGGTGGTACCTACCCAGACGACCCACATACGGCCTACCACCTAGGAAAGTGAGACACATTTTCCAATTCTGTATATACAACATGTAAATTAAATAACCAACACCCTGAATACGGGTGGTTAGGGATCGGCTTCTGAGTTGATTTCGAAAAAAATATTTCAAAAAAAGACGATTTTTTAAAAAAAAAAATTACAAAATTACCCAGTAAATATTGCAAGTACAATGTTTTCTGGGTACTTTTTGTTGTTTTTTATTTTTATTTTTTCAAAAAAAATGTTTTTTTTTAATTTTTGAAATCATCTCAGAAGTCGATCCCAAACCACCCGTATTCAGGGTGTTGGTTATTTAATTTACATGTTGTATATATATTTCCGTTTTTCTTAGGTTTTTCTTGTGGTTGTTCTATTCTTTACGTAGACTGGCACAGGGCACATTTACTGTGTCTAAGTTTTTATTATTAACAGGTATATATCAAAGCCAAAACTTTTTTCTTTAAATGGACTTTTCTAAGTAACTGTAACTGTCAATAGCCGTACCACCGTTTAGTCAAAGTTAGCGTCGGCCTCGTGTCTCCTGTTTGTTTTAATTGAAATATTCTCTGTAATTGCTTTAACTTTCACATTGACCTGTTTCGCTGTACTAAAGCCTGCTTAATTGTAAATAACGATTAATAAGCCCCAAAGAAGTTCTATTTAAGGAACCCCAGATAGAACGTTGGTGCTTTTAGAACAACCAATAATTAGGGTGGATACCTAAATATTGAATGTTCACCGTATTTAGTAGTAATTATCATAACAACGTGACTCGAAGTGTGATCGATTCAGTATGTAATTATGTTTTCCGTTAATGGTGTAAATGTAGGTAATGATTTCTTTCTTTAGCACTTTAAGGGATACATACATATCCTATATAGAATAGCGAACAGTATGCCTCAAATCGAATTAGAGCACGGAAAATAAAGATTTAGGATGTTTACGGACTAGCGTTTTTCCAGTGTGTATAATTTTTCTGTTTCATGCTGGTGGAGTAAGATAAGTGTCCTTAATAGCGGCTGCCCTCATCAGGCACCTACGTAGCTCAGGGAACATCCCGAGAACGCTTCGGATGTTCTCACAGCTTTGATGCGCTGTTAAACCCAACTTTACGTACGTGATATATTAATCTATCTAATAAGTAAATTGTGTGTATTGGATCTGTAATGGAGCCTTAAAGAAAAATGTCCCAAAACAAATATTTTAAATAAAAAAAACCGCCTGTAAAACTAAAAACAGAGAAATAAATATTCTATTTATAAAAATATAAATGTTTTTTGAGGTCGGTCCGAAATACAAGTGACAATGTTTATTCCAAATATTGAGGTTGGCACCGACCTCAAAAAAAAAACATTTAGATTTTTATAAACAGATTTTTTTGTATATTCAAAAATAATTTTACTTCTTGCTTTTTAGTGTTTTAAGTATATAAACAATTTTACAAATTTCACACAAGTGATTATATTACGATATCATCGATGTCAATTAAATAGACATTATTAGGGATTACTCAAAAGGTACTCTTCAGATCTTAATCAAATTTAAATGGGACCAAAGGACAACCACCGGCTTCTAAAGGTCAAAAGAATCTCCAAAATCGATGCCCCCAGTACAGAGTTATGAGGTGAGAAAATTAAAAAATAATACAATCGAATTGATAACCTCCTTCTTTTTGAAGTCGTTTGAAAAATACAGCAGCTAGTTCGCTGTGCCCTTTCTTATTATGTAAAAAAAACAAGTATCTACCTAATACTGGATATTACAGTGACGATTCGGATAAAGGCTCAAATTAGTACCTATTAAAGAAAACGGAGATACGCATTAGAGGTAAATAAACAATACCATCATACAGAACAAAGCCATCATACGAAGATGTTCCGACAGGCGTATTAGGAGCGATTGTGTCGCACAAAGGGACGCTTTAAGAAGAAAATCTCCGGCAAAAATGGCGGGAGTGCGAACAACACGAAAACACAAGTGACTGCGATTCGCACTTGTTTGTTGGGGCCGAGCAGACGAGCGATTCTGTCATAGTTTTCGACTGCCAATTCTGTTTTTATATAATAATAAAAATCATAAATGAATCAAGATTGATAATTTACATACTACATTTTAGGCACTAAAAGCGTCAGTTGCGTAATGCGTAAGGGCTTTGTCTCCCACCCAGAAGGCACCGGTTGGAACCCCGCCACGTACCAATGTGTTTTCAAATTTTTAATTTATTTATGTACATGTGAAGGAAAACATCGTGAGGAAACCTGCACACACCTATGAAGAAATTCTTAGGTTGTGTGTGAAGTCGACCAACCCGCACTTGGTCAGCGTGGTTGACTAAGGTCTAATCGCCTCTAATGTGGGGTAGGCTCGAGCCCCTCGGTGAGGACATTATATGAGCTGTTGATGATGATGATAATATACTACATATTATGTCGAAGCATTATTGCGAAGTCCAGGTAATTAGAAAAAAAGTAGCGGAGCCCTCGCTGGTTGGAAGACGTCTTACATCACATTTTTTTTATTATAAGTTTAATTATTACTCTTTATTTTATTACTTAATTTATCATATATAATTATTATTATGACTTCAAAATGTGAATTATGACTTTTTCCTAATCTAAATTATAGAACCTGTAAAGGGAGGATAAAACTTGTTGAGTTTCTTACTGGTTCTTCTCAGAACAAGGCCTCCTGGTAGACTCTTGAACCGATGGCATCAAAATTGTCTTTCATAAGTGTATCAATTGTACCTAAATGAATAAAGTAATTTTGACTTTTTCTTTCTTTATAAGTACCAAAGAAATGTTCATATGATTGTCGCGAAAATATGATTTAACAAATCATCCTGTGTCACATACATACATTTTATAATCACTCTTATAATCCCAAAGGGGGTTACGCAAAAATTTTACTTACATTTGGTTACACATAAAGCCACATCTGTTCTCTTTTCAAGGTATGTTACGCACTTAAGGCGACATAGAACACTAAGAAAACATTTCACACTATTCATTTATCTTGACAATATTTAAATGATGAAATTATCTGCAATATTATTTTCACTTCTCCAGCACCAAAATACCTCTTTTGCTTCGTAAAATCTCGAAGGAAAAACGCTTTTTGCTGCGAGCTCTGAACAAGACTGTAAAGTTCAATCTAAATTATTTTACTAATCTTAATTTTAATTTTCAATAATGATTTTTAAGATAATAAACATGTATTAAAGTATTGCCTTGAGGTGAAAAGTTGTATGTTTCACACGAGAGCAAATTTTTTTGTCTCATGCCTTTAAATCACTCACTGCACTCAGTAGTCTATTTATGAATCACTCGCTATGCTCGTGATTAAATTTTAGACTACTTCGCTGGTTTGTGATTTAATATTGGCACTCACAGCAAAAACTATCTTTGCTCACTTGTTGAACAAATAACTATTTCCTACCCCCCTTTAGTCGCTCGTCTGTTCCACGAGGAAGTATAAAGAATGGCGAGCCTGTTTTTTTCACGACAGTCATTTGTATCGGCCGCGGTACCTCGTCGAAGATGAAGAATGGACGTTGGCTAAATTTTGCGACCGGAAAAACATGATCAATCTTTTTGTACGTTTATAGACCTTTTTACTGGGTCCGTAATGCAACAATGATAGGTTTCGCAGATTTCCTTTTACTACGGGAAGAAAAGGTAATGTGTTTGGACTACCCTTGGAAGTTGGTCCTTATTACGAACGTAATAAGGGTTGACATTGTTTGTTATAACCCTTAGATATAGGTTTTGGCCATGTCGTTTCGGAAATCGTAGTCACTTTTTTAAACGAATTCTATCTGTTAAGTACTTTTAGTTAATACTTTTATTTTCCATCAAACATACTTTATATCAATTTAAACTCATTTTTTGTAAGCATATAATAATGTTGTGAATGATAAAAACAGCGAATTCCTGATTTGATCAAATATTACAAATATCTCTTATAATGATTCCACTCCGCTTGGTAATAATAAAACTTTAACCGACCAATAATAAGTGATCTCCGTTCTAATATTCATACTAATGTTGATAGCACAGAATACGGATTACTACTGTCCTATGGGTTTCGTGCGTAATTCCCAAATCCGTTAGATCGATTTTCATTTCAACGAAGCTTTAAGTCTCGAAATACCATTTCACGAATACTGCCTACGAATTACCGTTTTGCCGAAAAATCCACAGTCGATTCTATCAATATTAATGTATATATCGAATGAAGGTCAGTTATTAGTGGTAGATAAAAGTTAATTAGTATTTTGTAGTAACAGGTATTTGTAATTGCGACTATAGATTTTTCGGAGAAACGTTTGTGGGCGGAAAGTAATTTGATGAACCATTCTAAGCTCCTTAAAAAGGTTACAAAGTTTCCTATTCACGTTATTAATATAGATAACCCTGTTATTCTAACCGTCAATTGTTTCCTAAGGATTCTGATCAGCGTGAGTGATGACTTGGGCGGCCTTATTAGTGTTCGAATAGGCCCCCAACGTGGACTGAATTTTGATTCAGGAAGCAGGGTTAAATGCCGAGTAAGTGGGCGTATGATGAACCGAGGAACTTAGGGTTGGAAGCAACTTGTTTTGGTAACACATTTCCTTGTTCTGTCCAAGTTGTTAATATTGATAGTGATTAAGCCATAGTATAAATTGAATAAGCATGATTAATCTATAATAATATAATATACTTTCACGCTCACACCAATTATCTAGCCCGATGTAAGTATCATTAAGAACTTGTGTTACGGATACTAGATAACGGACATTTTTTTTAATACTTATAAATAATAATTTTAGATATTTTTATAAATAAACTTAAATAAATATATAAACAACCATGACTCGCAAACAAATATTCGTGTTCGTCACACAAATATTTGCCCCTACCAGGATTCGAACCCGGACCGCTTGATGTGTAGGCAGCTATACTGACCACTCCACCACGACAGCGTCATCTATAAAGTATTATTTTAAAATTAATATTCAATTTAAAATTATCTATTTTAAATTGAATATTAATGAGAAAATGATCCCTGTCTCCCTCGCACTCGTTGCGATCCCATGCCCTTCCCTTTTACCCTGATCTCCAGTTCACCTGTCGACTCGTTGTCGAAATCAAAATGTTTTTGTGGTCCTCGGAAAAGGGTGGAAATTCGGTGTTTCACAGTACCTACTTGTAGTGAAAGTTTCAGACAGTGTCTACGGTCCTAAGGAGGCATCCAGGACAAAGATCAAGGAGCCTACTCTGAATCCAGAACCACGTGCAGCAAGCACGTGCACAACAAAGGTGAGTCCCTTCATTCCGTGATTCCTCCGGTCATTTGCACAGAAGTAACATTAACCAAGCCAGCGCGAAAACAGATATTGTTATTTGTTTAAAGAATTACTCATGCGCGTGACCACCAGAATAAGAAACGATAGACTATAGTTAATAAGAGAGGACGAAAGAAAGACATTTATTGACCAGCACAAAGAAAACAATGTATTAACAATAAAATAAGCAGATAAAGGCAAGGAAAAATAAATATAAAAAGAAAACAAATTCCTAATCCGAAAGAAAATGCCGGCTTTTGACGATTTAAAATTACTAAGCAAAGTCCATTTAAATAAAGAGCTGTTTTCATTTCATATCATTCATTTCATTACATAAAAAGTCTTGTTCAAGCACAACAGGTACTGCCTCAGCATGTGCTTCTGTCACATAATGTCACAGAAGCGTTGTTATTCTGGCAGGCCTTTCTTTTCAAACAGGATTTCATCGTGATCCTCAAATTTCTGCGTAGATCAGTGAAAGAGCAGTCACCTGGATTGTGGAATATCACGACTTCGAGTGGGGTGAATGCACACCTGACGGAAGATACGTCTACGTAACATTGTTAGTATGGCCGACGCACTAACGTATCCGTTATGTGTAAGGTTGGGTCTTCTATCTCTTAGTCTTTAGCATTACGCGGCGATACGCAACGGACCGTCTGTCAGATATGGGTGGACCTTAATCAGTACTTAACAAAGAACGTATTTATCTCAGATTTTTTGTAAGTTGCATAACATTTAACTTGATACAGACAACAACAGGTGAAGTTAACCTAAACTTATGTGGTATAAGGTGCAAAATTGATTGGGAAACTTTAACAGTTTGTACGTAATTTTATCCTCCTCTTCAACGATAAAACACAACCAACTTTGTCTCCTCACAATTTCATTTTCTTAAAGGTTATTTTGATTAGATTATTATGCCACGAGCATAACAAAAATAATTATATTACAAATTTCAATCAAACAATGTCTGTCAGTGAGTCATTGGACAGTTAAGTAGTTAAGAAAAGGTAAATACTATATAAAGCTACTGCCTCGGAATTTGATCCTTACATAAGCGACCAATGAACAATTTCAAATTATTTTTCACGATAATAATACAAATTTTCATATTGCCAACGAATAATAACCTGAATAGGCTAAAGCAATATCGAAAGCCTTCGAAAAGAGCTTATCGCAGATTAACGTTCGAAACTCAAGATAAACCGCAAAGAGAATTTAAAATGCTTTATGACGAATCAATGGTAACAATTTCACGATTGTAATTCGAAATTACTGGTAGCCTTGTCGATGACAAGTGAAAAGTAACAGGACATGTAATTAACAGACGTGAATTCAACTGTCGTTTTTTGTTGATTAAACTGAAACTTTTACTTTCTGTCTTGTATTTCACCTTATTAGTTTTAAAATATCTTATACTGGGTGTAAAAGACATGAACAGTCAAACGAGAACCATGTATTCTATACATAAAAATAAGACATATTTCAAAAAAAATATTGCTGGGAAATGATTTTTATTTTTTGGTGTTAAAAATCATTTTAAAAATGTACCGCGCAATGTAAAGGGCTCAACTCGCACGCAACTCGCAAAACCGCGATAATTTTGCCAGACGGCGGCGGCCCCGTTCGTTAGTGTCCGTGCGCATCGAGTGAGCTACATTGAACGCTAACGTTTTGAAGCTATTTTTTGTTATGAATTACTAAAAAAAATCATAATGTTTCTTTGGACGATAATTAAGAAATAACGTATAGAATACGTTTTCATAAAAAAAATGAAAAAAAGAAATTATGACTTTGACCTTCAATAAAATCGTAACTATCAATTTCCCAGGTATAGTCTAAAGGAAGAAAAATGTTATGATGGTGAGCAGAATACATGGTTCTCGTTTGACTGTTCATGTCTTTTACAGGATATATTTACAAAAAATTTTCGCTACAAGGTTTGCAGCTGCAGTGTCATTCGCCCTGGTGAAATTCGCTTCAAAGACCTTTCGCTCCAGCGTACCACGCCAAAAGTTTTTTGCCTCAACGACCTGTCGCTACAACGTCAATCAGAACTACGTACCGGACAAGAAGGTGAAATTAATGCTCAGCTATGTGATCATATGTATTGGAAATATAATTCATCATCGTTTGCCTTCAATGCACTCAATTTATTACATCATAATGTTGGTCGCGAGACGCCTACTATTTCACATAGGCTCCCCAAAGGCTTGCAAGACTATTTCTTGGGCTGCGCCGCTGCTGGATGCAGTCCAGTGACTTCCCACGACCTTTACCCGATCGCCGGTTCACCTTGTGGGATACTACTACCAACGCTGCGTCTCCCGGTTCGCAGCCGCCACTCGAGGACCTACCGGCCCCAACGGCCGTCTGTCCTCCTCACAGCGTGCCCTGCCACTGTCACTTAAGGTTCGCCATTTTGTTTGGGATTGGCGTAATAATGTTTTATTCTTCCGTTATGCTAATTGATCTTTTCTTCGGTCTTCCATCCCCTCAACCATCTACATTCTTATTTACCGCTTTCTTTATAACATGCTCATCATCTCATCGTCATATCGGAAATATAATTATGAATAGAATAGCTAAGTTATGACTAAGAAATAGCGATCTTTTAAATCTTGGCACGCAAAATGACACGTTAACCGTCCACTTATATTTTCAAAATCAAGTCACACGTCTAATTATTTCTTTTGAGTACAAATCCTCAAATACATGTATTTATACATATTTCATTTATATACATATATTCATGTCAATAAAGGTCAATACAGGGGAGGGGGTAGTTTTAAACCCCTATATGTCCATGACCCATATGTATGTCATGGACGTGCAAGTCCGCAATGACATGATAAATATTGAAAAATGAGGGTTGTTAGAGACGGAATCACGTATGATGTCCAAAAAAACTGTTTCCCAATGCAATTTGTGTAAAAACCTTCGTGCGATAAAATTCTACCGCTCTACTAAACGAGTTAAGTAAAATACCGCCGGTAGTTAAGTAAAATACCGCCGGTATTTTAATTAACTCGTTTTTAAGCTACACGTTCAGACATAAATTTATTTGTTATCTAGAACGTTCATGAAATTTTACTATTTTGGAATATTGACCCACATGAATGTCTTGTTCGGCCCCAAAATGACCCACATGTGGGTCATAAACAATTAACGTCCACAATACGACCACAATACATCACGTCAATATCTGGGTTGTGCTTTTAAAATTCGTCAATGAAAACTAAATTGGACTAAGTTTAAAGCTTTGGAAATGTCATTTATTGATGTTGTGTCGTTTCAGAAAAATACTTTTCGTTTGCGGTTACGTGAGATATAGATTGAGAACTTTCAAATTTAGCACAAATATTATATTGTTTGAACCTTTATGTATTAAAAATTAGGGTAGAAAAGACACAACAAGTCAATAGCTTTCAATTTGGCAATGGTTTATATTCGATTTCACTTCAGTATATTTGACAATAATCCGATTTCTGAATATGGAATTTTGGCTGGACATAATCTACCTACTAGGAATAAAAATTGTCTAGACCATGTCATGTTGAAAATTGACAAAAAGAAATACTCTGCTTTCGTAGCAGTTCTACGTACCTCCACTACGGATCATTTTACCACTCTTCTCACTTTATCAAAATCTAAAGTTGTAAATACAGTAACTAAAACGAGAATTAACACAGACTACTCAAAAGCTTTAAAAGATTTACAGCAAAAAAAAATATCCGAATTGCTATTGTGTAATGACCCTACTGTAGTAACATACCGATTAACGGAGGAAATTACTGCGTCTATTAAAGCTTACACTACAAGTATTATTATACCTAGATGTCAACGCACATTAAAACCCTGGATAACTCCTGGCATCTTACGTTGCATAAAAAATCGAAACAGACTACACAAAAAACTGCGTAGAGATAGCCATAATGAAATAATAAAAATAACCTACACTCGATATCGAAACTACTGTAACAATCTCATTAAAAAACTGAAAAGAAAGTATGAACGCGAGTTGCTCGCCAACTCAGTCAATGACAATAAACTTTTGTGGAAAAATATAAAATACCTAACATATAGCAACAAATCCCAATCAGACAACAAAGAACTTATCAATGTCAAAACTGACCCCTTTGAGTCCGTTGATTTTATAAACAACTACTTCGTTAATATAGGAAAACAACTGGCCACTAGTATACCACATAGCGTTTCTTCTAATAATAAAGATGCGACCAATAATATTTTGAATCAGGCTAACTCTTTTGTTCTATTTGACACTGATATATATGAAGTAGAGAAAACCCTCATGAATTTAAAATCCAATAGTGCCCCGGGTTGGGACAATGTTCCGATCACTTTCCTTAAAACTGCAAAGACTGAACTTGTTCCTGATATTACTCATCTTGTTAACCTTTGCTTTCAGCAGGGTGTATTCCCATCTCCGCTAAAAAAATCTATTATTACTCCAGTTTATAAGAACGGAGACAGAGACGACGTGGGTAACTACAGACCGATCTCGGTACTACCGGCTTTTTCCAAAATAATGGAAAAACTTTTAAACAGCAGACTTCTAAGTTACCTTAATAAATATGAACTACTATCCTCTTCACAATATGGATTTAGAAAGGGCAGGTCGACAGAGGATGCAGTTCTTGGATTAAGCCAACTTGTAACTGAATGTGTCGATAGGGGTGATAAATGCTTGTCGGTGTTTCTGGACCTCAAAAAGGCCTTTGACACCGTCTCTGTACCTATTCTTTTACATAAGCTGGAAAATATTGGAATAAGGGCTACTGCTCTATCCCTTTTCAAAAGTTACCTCACGGAGAGAAAGCAAATGGTGAGAGTGGATCAGTATACTAGTGGAGATGCTGTTGTATCATACGGTGTACCGCAGGGAAGTGTGTTAGGTCCTACGCTCTTTCTAATTTATATTAATGATCTGTGTAGCCTGAATATTAGTAAGGCTCACATTTTTTCCTATGCCGATGATACTGCGGTGGTCTTTGCTGGAAGAACATGGGACGCGGTAAAGGAAAGCGTGGAACTAGGCATGAGTTTGATCAATAAATGGTTAACAAATAACCTCTTAACTTTAAACACTGCCAAAACGAATTATATTTGCTTTAGTATTCAAAATCATGGACAACCTGGACCCGACTTTTCAATTGGAATACACTCCTGTAACCTCAATCCCAAGACTTCTGTTTGTAACTGCCCTGTTATAGAAAAAGTCGATAAAATAAAGTACTTGGGTGTGGTGGTTGACCAGCGTCTTTCCTGGCATTCACATATTGATCAAGTTACTGGCAGAGTAAGGAAATTGATCTGGATATTTAAGACATTGAGACACATGGTACCTGCTGGGGGGAGCATGGGTGATCAAAGCTCCTCGCGTAACATTCTCAGGGAAATCTATACTGCACTAGCACAGTCAATCCTCACTTATTGTATTCCAGTTTGGGGTGGAGCTGGTAAAACAAAAATGCTAGAGTTAGAACGAGCACAACGGGCTCTGTTAAAGGTCATGCACTTTAAGCAAAGACGATTCCCAACAGTGAGTCTCTATTCTGTCAGTGGAGTTCTGTCAGTAAGAAAGCTGTATATTCTACTCGCTTTGTTAAGAAAACACAAATCGATTACTTACAATCCCTCTATATTGTTAAGGAGAAGAAAATACTTTGTTTCTTTCCCTAAAACCAAAACAGCATTTGCTTCTATGCAATATAATTACCGTTCGGCTCATCTCTATAATAAAATTAGTAAAAATATTAACCTCTATTGTGAAACTGCTCATAAATGCAAAAAACTGATTACCAATTTCATAAGTTCACTAAGTTACGATGAAACTGAAATTTTGCTGAAATAGATATGTAAAATAATATTTAAATAACAAATACCTACAGGTTCATACACAGACACTATTAATCAACACAACAAGTATGTAATTTATTGTTATAACCTACTTAAAATCTAGTATATATAGGAGAATTTTGTGTATGATGTTTGTTTGAAACAGTTGATTGTTTTATCTCACATAATTTAAGTCTTTCTTTGAGATCTTAGTATACTTATTATATAACATAGTATTTCCTAAAACCAAAACTAAGTATTTCCTACTTATATTTAAGTCAATGTAATTTTTAGCTATGGAAGAGCGAAGTCACCTGTCACAGGCATTTTTTGCTTACTAGGTGACTTCGATCACATTGCATAAAATGTAAATTAATAACATTTAAAGAAAATAAATTATTAAAAAAAAAAAAAAAAAAAAAAAAAAAAATCCTTTTAAAGATACAGCCGGCTTGCTGAGCCTATGCCGAATTTCTGAAGTTAATAATGCTTCTGAAATCCCACAGCAGACCACACACCGCAATCAGCGTCCAGCTCTTGACACCGAATCAAAGCACGACGGTAAGACGGTAAGACTCAACCACTTAGGGTGACCATGCAACCAAAATAAAAATAAACTTTTCCCAACAGATTATTTTTCCACACACTGTCTTTACAATTTAAATTTTACCAAATAGTGAAGTATTGCACTCTTCTCAGAAGTTGAATGTAGTTACTACATTTTGTCCTATCGAAACTACAAATTTTCAAGTTGGATATATCAATCAACAAAGTTCGTTTTGAGGATTACGAATCTATATTTGTAAAGTAATATCATGACAATCGTCCTTATTGCATTCATCGTCGCAACGGCAGATTTTTTGTAGAGTAATTGAAATTGAAATTGAAATGAAATTTATTTGAGTTCAATTTTCCACATCGTACATAATTAGGTTACTGTTACAATAATATGGTATTTGGTATTATTATACATAGTTATAATAATTACTATTTTAACAGCATCACTGGACTCCACACTAGGATTCCCTGTGTCGTGAAGACCAGACTTCCCATTTAAACTATGCATGTTTTTTGTCCATAAGTGTGTGTGTGTGTGTGCATAAAATATATATAAATATATATATCAATATACACCCATATACAAACAATATAATTTACTATAATAATATATATATATATATATATATATATATATAAAAACTAATAATAATAATATTAAATATAATATATAGACAATAATTCACATAATAATTCATATATTTATATAAAATATTGATCATACATTATGCACATTAATTTTTTATTTATGTTTATGTTTTATATAGGTTTGTGAGATTATTCATCATTTTTACATTTTTCAAGTATTTAATTAGTATTATTTATCATATAAAGCCCGTTTAACTACTACATAATAATTTGTAATTGGGAGGGACAGTCACAAAAAAGATAACAAAGAGAGAAAGAGAGAAGAGATATTAATCATTGTTTCTTAACGAAAGACGAAGATGATTTCTATGAGGTATAAAAGTTTTCTAATAATTTAAATAAAATTTTAATAGTTTAAGTAATGTGCCGTAGCATTATGAGGTATTTGTTTTTTGAAATCAATAAACATACGATACGACTTTGCTGATGGTAGGCAGTTAGTGTATATACCAATGTGTATTGTAGTACTGTACTGTATAAAAGTAGGTGCTAAACAAAGTGCATTCAATCCCTTCGGACCTGGTATCCATTTTAGTGGGCATAGTTTTAAAATATTCTGAAGCGCTCTTACCAGAGCTGAAATATAAAAAGTTGATGTTTGTACAGACAACAGCACGTTGGGTTACCACAAACTGTCAAAATTTCCCAATCGATTATGCACTTTATATTGAATAGCCTTAAGTTGAAAATCGTTTGGAAAAATTTGACAGTTTTGTATAGCCCGATGTGCTGTTGACTGTACATCAAACAATATCGAAGTAAAATGTGTAATTGCGAAAGTCTTACAACAACATTTTAATATTTTAAATTAGCAAAAATACGTGCAAAATCAAAATTCCCTTTTATATGTAGGTATATTTTTACGTTTATTATTATTATATTATACTCTTTAGTGCACATATAAATTTACAGAAATATTTTACTAAAACATAGTTTGTAAGGGCGAATATTAGTTCCGCTCGTAAGTATATCAGGGACTTTGTCATATTATTTATGATCGTACAAACCAAAACGGAATTGTTAACGTTCCTATACTGGTCTGACTTCTACAGCTGTGAAGCTGTTGTCAAATTTTAAGACAGCGAATCGTTTTGAATTTAGCTAATACGCGTTAAATACCGCTATAAGTGCCCAAGAAGCCTTTGCGTTGATTTGAACTTATTTTTATTTTGATCTATTGCGAGTGACGATACCAAAAGGACCAAATGAATATTCAATGTGGTTACCTGATCACTTCTCCATTACCTTTGAATGTCTAACGTTTCGAACAATTACTAAAGATCTCTCTCATTGGAGATCAAAATAAGCTGATAGGGAGGAGCAGCCCTTATGAAGTAGACTATTAAATCAATGTAACGAAGCACTTTATGAACGCAATAGTCGATAAAATTAGTACTGCCGATTGTCTCAGTTAAAGTTAAAAGTTCTGTATACATTTGCCTACATTGAATCAAATTTTAGTATAAAAGTTTGCAAATGACTAGTTAAAAAAATAAGTCAGACAAAGTAATGTTTGTCTCTTTATACTACCGGTGTAGTCACCGATCATGAATAGGACTATTTTATTCTATTCTTAATTAATGGCGTCGCGTCGCATTAAACGTACGCAGTTTGCCAATGTCAAGTGAAAATGTAACTAAAGTAATAAAAATTGTACGGTTGATTTGGGTTAAAAAGGGAGTTTCTGAACACGTGTTTTTACAACAAGAACTCTTGAGAAACTCACGAATAGGACTACCTCCTCGCATTGTTTGTTTGACGTTTCATTTCAGTCATTAGTGTCATACTGCCAGACTGTGACAGTACGTTTTTTCAAAATGGTGGTGGGTATCAAAATGGTTGTGGGTATCAAAAGTTAAATTACTTAGTTCAAGTTGATATATAAAATCTTTTTACAAGATACATGAGTAGATAAATTATCTAAATGCATGGTAGTAATAACTGTGCAAATTTCCAAATGTAAAACTGTAATTTTATTTATCTACACTCATGTCATAATATTCGAATTACGATATCAAAGGTGAACATAAAATGACATACTTTTTAATACAGATAATCAAAATTAAAATTAAAAAAAAAACAACCTGTAACATAATGACCATTATAACACCGGTTCGACTCATTATGATACAGTTATTTTTCTTAAATACTCGGGAAGGCAAAGGGATCTAACCCATACATTTGTCTTTTTTGTTGTTTTATTTGAATTTATGTATGAGTGTAGATAAAGTAGTGTATGCAACTGCATATAACACGGGTATTAAAACACTCGTTACTATTATGAAACTCGCTGCGCTCGTTTCATAAACTCACACTCGTGTTTTAATACCCTCCATTATATGACAGTTGCATAAACTACTATTATATTGATTTTATCTATTGACCTGTAATGATGTTTTGAAATCATTTCGAAATTGTAAGCTGTGGAGTTTCTTTCGCAGTTTCTTCTCCGTCTCAGCATTATTATTATTTTAAGTGATATAATTATTTCATCCCGAAACGGTGGTAGGGTTTTGACGATTTAAAAGTACTTTGCAAAGTCCATTTAAATAAAGAACTTTGTCATTTAATTTCATCAAAAGAGTACAGAGAAAATTCAGCGTAATTTCCTGACTTACAAAAAATTTAAACAGAGGGAGTTTTTGAACTCTGTGTAAACAATCGTATCAAGGCGATTTGTATTGCCCAGCCCCAGAAGGGGGAGAGTAGGAAACAAAGGGACAAGGACGAAGAATAAAAATACTCTCAAGATTTCGGCCTCATAACCGAAAGGTTGCGCGAGTTCATGGGTTGTTCCACCGCGTTACTGAGAGGGAAGCCAGGAGCAGTGCCTGGGAGTTGTGATCCAGGTGTAGGCTTAAGAAGTCCGCCTTATGATGACCTTCACTACACAAGCTTCTCTCTCTCTTCCTAGCCATATTTGGTACGATTCCGCGATAACCGCTTTGGATTCGCGATGTTTATCTTTTTTATCCTGTAAATATTAAAGCTCATAGACACCCCATGAGCTACCAATTCTTATCACGGAGCAAATCCAGTCCTCCCACGTTACAGCCGTTATTTACTCCCCCTGCGGTGGGAGGGGGGCGAGGGGGGTGTGGATCCTCAATCTTGTCCATACTAGCCTTTTGTGGTCACGATTGATTTCCTTCCTGAGGTGTTGGAAAAGGGTGAAGAGGCACGTCTATCGTTTTGCAGCTATTAATCCGACTCGAGATTCTATAAATATACGTTTTGGGGTCTTGTTTTGTTTTATTGTGTAGTTAGATAGATAGATAACTCTATGTATGAATTTTATTTGCATCACAATACACGCAATAAATTAAAATTCATAGAAAATACAAACTTAATATTAATTTTAAAAAGTGTAAGTATTCAAAAAAAATCACTATGTATTAGAGAGACCGACAGCATGTGTGGGACACGGATACAAAAAGGTGTCAGCTCAGCTAATAGCTTGCTTTAGAAAGAAACCGCTGATTTTCAGCTTTAACCTCTAACAAAAAATCCCAATTCAATGTAACCCAAAGAGAACCCATAGCTCCAACACTCATCTATACAATATCAAAATTCGTCCACAAATAAAAAAATAATAAAATATATTATATTAATAAAATATTTATGTTATTCCATAAACGCAGCGAAATGCGACTATTGCTGCGGATGTCGAACTTTTGAAAGTCCACTAAGGCCAATTTTTTGGAAGTAGCACATTTTATAGGAGTAGGTATATTGTTCCAGTAAACCTCCTCCTGTAAGATGTGCGTTATTAAATAAGTTTGCGTTATGTGTCTTCTTTTACATAAAGTGGGAATAAGAAAAGTTTTGTCACCTTAAAGTCGATATTTGCTTGCATAAGGGCAATTATCAGGCATGGCAACATTTCATTTCAAACGAAACAGAATATCGCTAATTATATTTTTATTACTTTCTCGTATACGTACTATAGAGGAAGTCTTGTAATCGTCAAAAAATTCGACCTCGAGATTTTGACGGATTTACACGTTTTGGACCTCCCTGAGTCCAAAAATGCCGTTTTTGGAATTATGTCTGTGTGTGTCTGTGCGTTAGCAAGATAACTCGAGCATGCTTTAACTCACTGCAACCAAATTTAACATGCATGTATGACATCAAAATATAAGGTTCCTAGCAACTTTTGAGTCGTTCCCGGGAAGTCAAGGGGAGACCACTCCTGATTGTTTTTTTATGTTGAAGTGGTTTTCAGACAAGCATACGGTCTGCCTGGTGGTAATCAGTCACCGTAGCCTATAGAGGCTTGCAACACTGACGTCACTCACGCGCTGACAGGTTTAGTGCCCTTCCCTACCCCGTGGAGCTCTGGCGACCTTAGTCACTGTAGGACGTGGCTGGGTTCACCACATCTTCAACGAAAAGGGAAGATCTTCCGCCGAGCTAGGGTGTTCGCTCGGGGACCGCGGCCCGACTGTACATCGTTGGAAGTTGTATATATACTGATGTCCCTCGGTAACTTCGTAAGCGCGATTCAGGCTTGCATTGTGTATTGTGACGTTTCTGTGTCGTATCTTGGCTCCGTGTTTACATTTGTACTTTTCGCTGATCAACCATTTCTCGGTTACTCGATGCTTACTGTCTATGTAGCGCTGTGACGTAGCCGCTACATCACCAACAGAAACAACACCACAAAGATGTAGTAAAGTGGAGATAGTATCCCAGTTCGCTTCAAATTCGAGCGGCTATTCCGCTGTGCCGTCTCTACTAAATTTATATTGCACTTACTAAGTTACTAATATGATAATTATAAAAGCTCTTAGAACATATTCTTGTTCAAAAAGATATCAAAGAAAATCGGGAGTGGTCTGGAATTTAAACTAAAAAGTAAGAAATAAATAATATTTTTATGAAGTAGTTGAAAAGAGCATCATAGAAAACCAAGGAAAGTATTGATACACATTTATAATTCTTTATTTATGATTCATACTCCGACATATTAGGAGCCGGTGCCAGCTAGCCAAGGAGGATAGTGTTTGCAATTTTCGAACTTCACGGAGCGGCGGATTATTTCTCATCTTTATTATGCATTCATTATTATGTATAGTTAATGGATTAATCAAGTTCGTATCGATTAGGTAAGTTTATTTTGCTTAGGCTGGCACCGACTCCAAATATATCGGAGTATGAATTATAAATAAAGAATTATAAATGTGTATCAATACTTTCCTTCGTTTTCTATGACGCTCTTTTCAACTACTTCATAAAAATATTATTTATTTCTTACTTTTTAGTTTAAATTTGTACGCATTGAAGTCGGTTGTCCTATTTTTTTGCTAAAAATATTTTATTTTATTATTTTTAGTGGAAATTAAGTATATTTTATTGAAAACGGATAGAGGCCTAATAGGCGCTCATTATAACTTAATGGAAACTTTAACTAAAACGTTTTTTTTTTGTTATTACTGATTTGTTCAAAAAGGGTCGAATTTATATCGATACAATTTATACGGGCCATCTCTGATCATGACGTACCTAAAAACGAATCATTAAAATCGAGTCGTAACGCTCATAATTGACGGAGTAATCAGGTAACAAACACAAAAAAACAGTCGGATAGAGAACTTCCTCTTTTTTATAAAGTCGGTTAACAAATAATATCACGTCTCAGGCCTATAGCTCATTTCAAATGCCTGCCATTCATTCAAAATGAATGGTAAGTTAATGAACTATGAACCTAGTTATTTAACTTAAATTCATAAAATAATTTGTCATAGTTTATGTGTTGACTATTGAACCTACTAACCAAAATTTCACTATTGCATATTAGGTAATGGCAAGTTCAAAAAAAAATTGTCGTTATTTTTGTGCTCGTGGACGATATCATTATTTCATCCCCAATGAAATTATCATTTCAACAAAAAAGTACTGAACCAATTTCGGTATAATTTATACGGGACCACCTTTGAGTTATGACCTTCCTAACGAAAAAAGAATCATCAAAATCGATTCATAATTGACGGAGTAATCGCGGAACATACATACAAAAAAAAAACATACAGTCGAATAGAGAACCTCCTCCTTTTTTGAAGTCGGTTGAAAATGCTTCATTTCATTCAGTATTAATGAATTCAGTAAAAATGTGTATTAGAATCTAATACATAAGTTTTTTACTGAAATTTGATGCAAATAAATTATTTCTGACAAAGTTCTCTACTCGAGAGTCCACTTTTGATCCACTGTGTGTCATGTAACCGGACCTTAGTCTTTGAGGAGATATATGATCACTTCTTACGAATAGTGACGTATTACTGAACACCATTATGTGTATCGATAATATAGAAAGTATATCAACTACTATTTGTTAACACTATTATCATGGCGACAGATTTTGACAAAATTGTAGTAGCTAGCCAAGCAAAATTAAAAAAAGTCCTACTATCAACCAACTACTCACCTTGGGATCGGATCCAGGACCTATGGATACACATATCTACTCAGAGAGTGGACCATTATTTTTTTTTGTTGACGGGGAGGTCAAATGCATTTACGCATCGCCCCTGCGGAGTGGTGCCAACCGCAGGGGATATGTGGGACTCGAGGTAAAGGCGTTCCCTCCATACCCACTAAACATCCTCCCCGGCCTGACCTACAGTGCGCTATTGCAGGACGGCTCGGGATCTGCGCACTTGAGCGCAACTACACCGAGGCCGTCCTAACGCTGCCCGTCTAGGTACTCCTTGTGCACCAATTGGTGGCCAGCAGCCCATAGGGGGTAACCGACTAACGCCAGCCCCTGTGGGCCGCTGGCCGACGCCGGCCTTATAGACCGCCTCCTCATCGACGGCTGCTCGACCTGGCGCGTCCTCCTGACGAGGACACCGGGAGCAGCCATTGGATCGCACCCGGGGGACTTCGGGCGCGGTCGTGGCCGCGAAAAGGGCCGTCCGGAACTAGCCGTGGTGGGAAAACAAAAACAACTCGATGATGGCATGTGACTTCGAATGCCAAACGGACACACTTGACATCAAAAGTCACACACCCACCGAGAAAGTTTCCCCACCACGTTACCAGGGTCCGCCACGAGGAGGCACTCAGAGAGTAGACCAAGGAGGCGGTCGAAGTATAAGCAAAGTCTATTTAATTAAATAAAGAAGTTTGTGATTTTTTATTTCATCTATATTAATACTAGAAATCATCGATATTTCCTAACGCCCTCCCTAGCCCAAAGGTCCCTCAGCGCATTTGATCCGTGTCAAGTCAATATTTGTCGCTGTTATTGCTGGATCGGACATAACTTCGGAACGTGATAAAGATACATAAACGTAAATCCGATAACATAACAGGACAATCGTGTGTTTCGTTTACAGCAGTTATCAAGTCAATTGCGGGAAGAAAGACGGGAATCACGGGAAAATTGTGCGAAGTTGCTCATAGTCTTTACTGTATGGGGAAACGGGTGACAATCATTTAAGAGTGAATATTTATTTTTTTAGCCATGCGATGCTGGCAGAGTAGAATAGCATCATCCTATATCCTCCAATGGGTGTCGTAGAAGGTGACTAATGGATCAGCAAAGGGGTATTGATCACTTTATACTCCGTCCACCAATCCGCATTGGGCAAGCGTGGTGCACTACTGCCAAAACGTCCTTCGATGACAAGGAGAGGCCTTGTGTGGGTGTTGAAGTAGTGGGTCGAATTATGGCTGTTATGATGATGATGATTTATAGTTTTGAAGAAAATATTGAAGAAGTTTTAAACATTTTTTTTTTAATGTCCGAAAACGGAATTTATTCCATGTACCACGGTTTTGTTTCGGACCACAAAGTTTAAAACAATAATTATTTATTTTACTTTTAGGGTAATTACAATAAACAAGTACTTGAAAACTTTGTAGGTATTGATTCAATTTTGAATAACATTCTTATTTGGCTACTCATGCGATAACTTTGTGTACAAAAAAAAATTATTCGGTGATATTCACTAAATTATGATCTTTCTTGTGCGGAGTGAGGGACCACACTCAAGTCGTTATACATATTTTGTCTTTGATGCTTTGTGGTCTGTGATTCATTAAAAATCTGTAGGAATAATAACTTAATTTTTGAGATACTTTCCAAGATATGGCTGGTGGTCTGTGAGGACTGAGGGGCCACACTTTATGGGCTGTAGTTTAAAAAATATTTAGCTTACAATTTTTTAGATGTGACCTACATTTGTTGTAAGTCTACTACTAAATCCTTCGAAATTTATTTTGCGAAATACCAGCGACATCCATGACATCCATGCAAGTGGAGACGCAGCAGGCGGCTATAACTATTATTATTTTTTATGAAAACGAAAATTTCACCACATTTTTAAAGGCTTCGGCCCATCGTATAGTTGGGCAAATCGTGATATGCCGCAACTATGTCGTAGGCCAATAGACACTCCCACAAACAGTCCACTCCGCTTGGTTATAAAAAAATAACCTTGAACATACTGATTATTCCTGACCACTACCATTTTAGATAATGGGTTATTGGCCAGTGGTCGCGATTTTTACATTGAGAGTCCATTATGTGTCAATGGATTTTTATGGTCCAGTAGCGTTTCACGATATGTCAGCATATCGGCCCGCGACATTCATCATAACAGCCTCTATAATTCGACCCACTGCTGGGACACAAGGCCTCTCCTTGTCATCGAAGGAGGTTTAGGCAGTAGTGAACGACGCTTGCCCAATGCGGATTGGTGGACGGAGTATAACGTGATCAATGTAATAGCAAAGGGGTTGCTGATCCATCAGCCGCCTTCTACGACACTCATTGGATGATATGGGGTGATGCTATGCTACTCTGCCGGCATCACAGGCTATACCGCCCACGATATTATATAATCGTTTTATTACCTAATCTTTCTAAGAGAGGGTTTCTCTAATCTCTTTTGAGTAAAGAAATGAATGTATGTAATTATTGATATGGTAGGCGGCGCACATGCAAAAAAAAAAATGGTAATAAACAAAACTCAAAAAGACAGCGATGTTTTGAACAGACGGACCATATATAGAGAATAGCAGTATCCACCAATATTATCACACACAAAATGGACACATTCCAAATGAGTAATTTGAAATTGTTTATAAAAACACTTACCTACTCTCGAAACGTTTCAAAGTGAAAGCGAGTAAGTTTCAACACTTACTCGTGACTTAAAAGAAATTATTTACTTTATTTAAGTTGAGTAGGTTGTAAAGATTATACCGTCTAAGTGCACGTGATTCTTTTCTTAAATTGAAGTAGATTTTGAAGTTTCTAGTAACTAAGAAGCTTCACGTTTAAAAAGGTACACACACATACATACAAACACGGTCACAATGTCAAAAAGTTTTGAGAGGGCCTTAGGTAACATCTGGTTACACATAAAGCCACATCTTGCTGTGTAAAGGTCGTAACACACTAATCAGCTTGCAAAGATAACGTTGTATGTATGTTTATTTCTAATATTTTTTCCCCAAATCTTTCAAACGGCGGAACGGATTTTTGTCTTGACAGCCAAAGTGTTCTTGATGTCAAAAAAACAACATAGCGGCTGTGAGGTGCTATAAAGGAAGTAAAAAAAAAGGCAATAATAACCAAAATTGAAAACTCTTTACACGTGAGTTAAGTCCGTAAAAGTTATAAATAAAACAACTTTTACGGATTTAACTCGCGTGTAATTAGATTTTACATGTTATTATTATTATTGCCCGACGTTTCGTAACACTTTTCAGCGTTCGTGGTCACGAGATGACTGAATATGTAGGTTGTCATATTTTATGAAATAGTTAAATCTACCGTCACTTTAATTATTAATTTGGAGTGTTCCGTTTCACGCAAACGGAGCTCACGGTGTCATTAGGTCTTGCTGTGTGGTGGTTTGCTTGAGTTTTAATAATTTTTTCGTGACCACGAACGCTGAAAAGTGTAATAATAATAACATGTAAAATCTAATTACACGCGAGTTAAATCCGTAAAAGTTGTTTTATTTATAATGTGTAGTGCTCGCGCAAATCTAAGAGAAAATTCCGTAATTTTTTAATTTGTTTATAATGTTAATAACTTTATTGTTATTATTAGAAATAAACGACAGACTGGCACTGTTTTAAGGCTTTGTATGTCCCATACTGCCAGATGAGGCTATATGTGTAGCCAAATTCCAAACAAAACCTAAAGCTCTGGTAATGCTCTGCTAAAGAATTTTGGAATTGTGAGTGATGCTTATGTGTATGTACCTCTCTTACATACTATATTACTGAACTAATTTAAGCAATCATTAACCAATAAACACAAATATTCGAATTTGTATTTAATGGCCTACATAACTGCGACGCAAATCGACTGATAGTCAAGAAATCTAGAAATGGAATTCTAATATGAAAATTATTGGACTAGAAAATGTAATGAACCCTGACTTCTGAAGCCAGATGACCTATTTCAATATTAAACTATTGATAATCAGAACTTAAAAGCTCTTTTAATATAGTCCTGGATATTTTTCTGAAGTTAGAATTAATAATAATAATATAATTTCTTTGCATAGAACACAGTTTACAAGATGTTGTCAATTTCGTTTTAAACTGTGAACTATTTTCCAATTTAAGACAATCTGGTAGGTCATTATAGATACACACACACACATATTAAATACATTTTCTTATATATGTCACCGGAAGATAACAAGATCCGCAAGTTTATAAATTTCCTAGGAAATTTATAAACTTTCGTAGGATTCTTAACGAGAGATAAATAGTTCTTATATTGGGCTCTTGTTATGTCTAAGAGCTACTTTCCACACGTTTTTTGAAATACTGCATATGATTTTTTACAAAGACACAAGCTTCTCTGATGTAGCTATATACTTCTATTAGAGTAAAGGCTACAGAATAAAGTTCCTCACAATTTCTTCAAGCACAAGTAAATTGAAAAATCTAAAATCTGTAGATTACTAGTTAAATTCGGACATTTCGATACGTGAAAGTGACTCGAATATGGCAGACTTTTTCAAAATCTCACACTTGCCTTTCTACATAAGCGCCAAAAAGCAAATCGTATAAAAAATATTTTTTAATAATAAAAACCGCCTACAAAACTAAAAACGGAGAAATAAACACTCTGCTTATAAAAATCTAAATGTTTTTTTGTGGTCGGTTCCAAATACAAGTGACAACGTTTATTCCAAATATTTAGGTTGGCTCCAACCTCAAAAAACATTTAGATTTTTATAAACAGAATTTTTATTTCTTCGCTTTTAGTTTTGAAGGCGGTTTTTTTTATTTAAAAATAATTTTATGTGTTTTAAGTATAGAAATTTTTAGGACTATCTCGAGGTCTTTTAGACATACAGGTGATAATATTACGATATCATCGATGTCAATTAAATAGGTATTATTAGGGATAATTCAAAAACTACTCGTCAGATGTCGATCAAATTTAAATGGGACCACATGACAAGCACCAGCTTCCAAAAGTCGAAAGAATCTTCAAAATCGGTACACCCAGTAAAGAGTAAGAAACATAAAAGAACATACAGTCGAATAGATAACCTCGTCCTCTTTGAAGTCGGTTAAAATCTCTAACAATAATGAGTTCTACGTATAAGGTATTTTTTATTCCGTTTATTTTCAACATAAATTTTTATGACGAAAATTTTCCTCAAGCAACAACACAACGTAAACCCGAGTAAGAAGGCTTTTAACATCATTATTACTACACTTCCCACTCTCTTCCTGCGGGAGAGAGCACAGGAAAATGCATTTCCTTGAAGATATGACGAGTGATAAACTCTGGCTTTTTACCGGAGCCTTTGATAAATGGAATAGGACAAGCTACAGGCGAACGAGGTTTAGGAACATCATATTTATTCCACGGAAATAGGGAGTATTTTCCAAGCACAAAAACCAATTATATAGTTGAAGCGCGTTGAAGCGCGTTGAAGCGCGATGGTTTAAGAAATATTTATCAATATCCCAGATCTAACAAGACTAGGCAAACTAGGCGCTATGCAGACAGAGCAACTTTGATCTCCGTATTGCGGCAACAGGCAACTCGTACTACCTGTTAACATATAACTTAAAGAAACTTCGCGGGTATTTCAACTCTAGTTATGAGTTTCGATGATCGATATCATTTTCAGTTGCTGAACTCAACGAAATCAGTTTCGAATTAACGCAACTAGCAACTGTCAAATTTGTACGACAGTCGTAGCACGTCGAGTGATTTCACTCC
Organism: Elophila nymphaeata; assembly: GCA_955850985.1. NCBI lineage: Eukaryota > Metazoa > Arthropoda > Insecta > Lepidoptera > Crambidae > Elophila > Elophila nymphaeata. The sequence goes on along the minus strand of OY039090.1, from coordinate 15,080,020 downwards.
CCCGCAACGCGACTGGCGTTCTATAGTAATTTGAAAAGTTTATTTTACAACAGTAGACTTGACTAGGCAACAGTAAACTGGGTCTTTTTGTAGCTGCATCTGGCAACCTTTAACGAAAAACATTTACTTCAACTAAGTTGATAGTTTCTTCAAATGAAATAGCTCTGCCTGCATAGCGCCTAAGATCCTAAAATTTCGAGATATTTCAAGAGTCCATATCCATTCCAAATTTAAAAGAGGTTCGTACGACACAGCGGCATACACTTGAATTCTCAACGTTACATATAAGACTGACGTTAAATACCTTGCCATTTTCATTACGTTTTTCGATGATATCCTCTTGGTCTATTTAGCTCATCCAGCTTCACTCTCCGGCCAAGAAATAATACAGGAAAAACGTTGTGACATTCGACTACGGCTTCTGTAAGCTTAGGAGATTATGTACTTCTCTCGAGCAATCGCAGCAAATACACTATCTCTTGCAATTTCATAATCCGTGCTCATTAAACGTCTATCCCTACTACGATACGGTAGGTACTTTCATCATATCATCATAACAGCCTTTAGAATTCGACCCACTGCTGGGACACAAGGCCTCTCCTTGTCATTGAAGGAGGTTTAGGCAGGTAGTCCACCACGCTTGCCCAATGCGGATTGGCGGACGGAGTATAAGGTGATCAATACCCCTTTTCTGATCCATTAGTCGCCTTCTACGACACTCCATTGGAGGATATGGGGTGATGTTATTCTACTCTGCCAGCATCACATGGCTAAGTTGGTACTTTGCTATTACCTAAATGACTCAAAATAAAACGCAACTCCAAGATGCTTCTCTCAGCCCTACGACTAGATCAAAAGGAATACCCATAAATCTTCTTTCGGTCAGCACGTTGGAATTTACATCTAAAATTTTCATATCCCATGTAGGAAGCTTATGCTGGCAACTTTTATAATTATATTTGAATTTTTATATTATTTCATATGGAATAACAATGTTTCTGTACTTTTGATTTGTCAGCAATCACTGTAACCAAGTTTTTTTGGTCTCAAAGTCGAACCTCTTGGTCTCAAAGTCGTCATTCCATCATCACACGCCATTATATAAAGTCCACAGATCGTGGTTATCGTGGTCAGTTACGGGATGTGTGTAGACTGATGAAAAGTCCACTACAATAAGTAAATGCTTATGTCCAGCTTGTCTCCAGTAAACTACAAATGGCCATGTCTGATCCGCGTCAAATTATCAACTTGAACACGTAAACCGGGATACAGCGGAGGGATAACGCTATTTTCAAGGCACACGCTACTCCTCGTTGGTCTAGGAATAATTTACAAACTGGGTAGCACCGGCATTACGATCACGCCCGGTACGAAATGAAATTTGTGTTTTGCCCAGTTTCATTCAAGGAGAGCGATCATCCTAGATTTCGGATGGTTTGCCAATTTGTTCTGGAGCTCCTAGGTTTATTTATCGAATTATTTTGATATGGATGTGTTTCGAAAATAATTGAACACTGAATAGCTGTATCCATATATGGGTCAATTGAGAAAATGGGTTTTCATGTTTCGTTCAGAAACGCTCATTTCACAAAGTGATATTGCTTTATGTATCAAATGTGCGTGATCTTTCTTTATGTATTATATTTTCATTGTTATTTAAGACAGTCATAATCTTCGCAATCGATTTTGCCCAGTCTGCTATGACAACAATCGTAATTATTTTGTTGCAGCATTTGGATGTAAGATAGCCAAACCTACAATGGTGGATGATTTCGTTTGAGTCTTCAATTTAGGATTTTGATATTACATCACCGCGTTGGATCTATGGGGATGGGTTGGTACAAATATTTTAGAAGCAACTAGAAGTAGTTACAAACGGCTTAAGAGGAAGCAGAATAGTCAATGATTGTGAAGAATAAAACCTACGTAATCCTGGATAGGAAATTCCAAATACATCGTCCATCCAATTTTTTTTGAAAATTTTTAAGTTAAGTTTTTTTTATATTATTTGTGATTTTAACTGTATTTTTTTTGTACCATGGTGTGCTAATAAATCTTTTCTATTCTGTTCTGTTCAATATCTTAATCCAGGCAATATTAGTGAGAATATCAAGTTCGAAACGGATTATATTTTTAGGCCATTCGAATCGACCTAATCGTAAATTTTGTTACATTGAATGGTTATGAGCTGACACCGGCTGTTAGGAGTGGCCTGTTTACCTGCGAACGGTCTTTTATGGCTAGGTAAAATTTTGGACGATAATGTGTGACAAAAAGGAAAATTGCGAAGTTTTGACGAACGTCATTAAATCCAAAATATAAGTAATGCTGCTGTCGGCTACAGATGACCTTCACAGCGTCAACAAAGTTGTTTTGTAGATGGCGAGGACCTTGGTAGGTCTTTATCCTGTAATGCGAACCTCCCTAGAGGATTTCTAGACATAACAGCCAAAAAACTGGGTCATCTTCAAAATTATGTTTCAAGGATTACTTTGATATTTAAAAATTGTTTTTGTGTATATGCTATGCAAAAAGCTCATTGAGCGAAAAATTAGCTCACGACACGTTGCCGTTACAAAAACACGTTGTGGTGACTTCCGGTAGGGTGTGACATTACAATGCATTTTTAAACTTTATTACTGAATACTAGAAAAAATACACTGAAAAAAATCGACCTGCTTTCAGTGCTTCTGAAATATTAGGGGTTTAAGTATGAAATTGCCGTTTTGTATGAAGAATTTAACGAAAATTCATTTTTCATACAAATATATTTGTGATTTTTTAAGGAACCACAAATCTAAATTTTATGTAATTTTGTGGATATATTAAGACAACATTAAGCTAAAGGATACTTAGAGAAAAAAATTGATAATTCATAACTGTACAAAAATATTCATAAATTTATAATGGAGACGGATACTTCTTAGGACGAGCTGTTTTTGGAGATGTATTTCTAGTGAAAAAAATAAAAATTAGAATATTTTTTTTTACATAAATATAAGTCCTTGTAATGAAGTTTAAAATAAAAAAAGAATAATGGGCATAGCTATTGCATTCAAGGAATTATACACTAATAAATTATGAGGAAAAAATCGGCAATTTCATACTTTAACCCCTATTATTTACGCGTTTGTAAACGGAAAAATTATGCCATAATTTATTACTGAATTTTTAAAATTGATATGGAACGCTTTACCCGAAAGTATTAGGAGTGCTCGCACACTGAGCTCCTTCAAAAGTCAAGTCTGGAGTCATTTCCTGTCCACATGTCTCTACCTGTTTGTACAAGGTTATATTCAAAGGATATCTTCTTGTTTTTTATTTTTATTTTTATACTCATTAAGTTGTTTTTATTTTTATTTTATTAGCTTATAAGATAATTCTTAGTTCTTTCCTGCACCCACCATCAGTTTTAATTATTATTTTTGTCCTTTCCCCTCAAGGTTGCCTGGAAGAAATTTCTTGTTAGTAATAAGGCCGCCTACTTTATGCTGTTGCTTTATGTCTACTTATCCTGTACCTATATTAATTTATGTTTTGTGTGCAATAAAAGTGTTTTATTATTATTATTGATTGAAGTAAAACAGCATCAGTTATTCGATATGCACGCGATTCTAATGGCCGTCAAGAGGAGAGGTCAATTTTCATAGCTAAGCAAAGCCGATGACTAAACGATTTATAGCTGCAACAGAACTTATAGGCATGTCGTGGTACAGCCAGTAAACTGTGCATTTGAAGCTGAATTGACAGTTTCTCGCGCTGTTTGTGACTGAGATATATGTTTGTTTAATCTTTTAGAACGCACTCCATAAACACCACTAGATCACAGATATGGTTAAAGTTCATTATAACTTTTACAATAAAGAGGACCTCCTGGAAAAACTATTATATTATTGGTTCCTGAATACTTTACATCCAATTTAAGGAACACTTTTCCTATCTATATGAGGATGTAGGGCAAGCATCGTCTTCATACAAACTAACAATTGAGAAAACGAAGACGGTGGTCCGTCTAGCTAGCTACTAGCCAGGTGGACTTAACACAAGCCTTTCCAGCACAATTTGTATTTCCCTTGGAATAGAATCCCGGAACTCGAGATCAAATTCCGGTGGTCGACCCAATAATGCACGGAAGGTTAAAAGACAAAAAAAGTCAGGCAACAAAATCGTATCCTATATTTATTAACTTTCCTGCACTCGTTATTGTACAACTAATGAAACAATAAAACTGATAATGGTTGTCCAGGAATGTAACTAAGAAAGTCGTCTCGTAGTTCCGAGATTGTGAAACTAAGAAAAATGGCATTAATGTTTGATCATATTTTATTTTCTTCGTTTATTGTGCTACTATATGATTTAAGATCATAGTTACCTAAATATAGGTGAAAAACAATCAGTGGTAAACTTTTTGTGTCTAACTATAAAGTTGCGATGATCCACGTAATTTTTTTTAGGATTTTCTACTTCAACAAAATCCTTGTTTTTGTAGGTGTTATACATATATGCGACCAATTGGCTTTCGACCAGCATGTAGAACGCTTTAGAACCAGAAATCAAGGAAGAATGAACTTCCATACATTGTTTTATGTTAGCGTAAAAAATAAAAATAAATACAGCACTTTTATCAGAATCTGGTGTCTGAAAGAACTTTTGCTTGATATGGCCACATTTATGAGTTAAGGTGAAGGAAAACATCGTGAGGAAATTTGCACACGCCTATTAAGAAATTCTTAGGTTGTGTGTGAAGTCGACCAACCCGCACTTGGCCAGCGTGGTTGACTAAGTCCTAATCGCCACTAATGTGAGGTAGGCTCGAGCCCCTCGGTGGGGACATTATATGAGCTGTTGATGATGAGTTAAGGCATAATATTTTGCCATTGTGCTTTGCAACCCGGACTGCTGAGATGATTTTGAGTGTAACAACTTTAGTTGGTTTGTGTACTGAAGGACTGTTACTTTTTGGGTTTGGTGCCCCTTTTGTGTAGGTGACAGGCTGGCAACCTACCACTATTGTGGGGCACTATATGGCTCATACTGACAGATGAGGGTTTGTGTGCAACCGAATGCTACTTGAAGCTCTGTTCGACGCCTATTGAAATGTATGTTTGTTCTTCGAAGTTTAGTTTCCTATCGTGTTCAAACATTGTCGTGAGTAAACAACGAATATTCACAAATATCTAGACGATACGAACAACGAATAATTTGCATTAGATTTTGATAAAAGTGCCATCGCTTTAGTAGCAAGAACACGCCATTTAATAATCAAACAACGCCTTGTAAAAGTGTCATAGACGACAGTTGCAGACATTTGTCTGATTAAAGTAAAAAGGGAAAAACGTATTCTCAAGACAATAAAATATGAATTCCTAAGGCCGATGTGTCCCAAAGTGGACACAAAGAGAGTCCACATTCATTTGTCAAATTCCATGATGCTCCTCAAAATAAAACAGCGGAGTTGTTCTAGCAAAACCGTTATCTATTGTCGGATTTTCTGTGGAAATTTCTGGAAATTATTTCCATTGCTGCTTGTCATGGAAAAATAAACTGTGACACGTTGAACGTTGGACTTAATCACCTTACGTGTTTGTGAATACCGAAATGGGATGAAAGTGATTACACGGTCTAATAAAATGAGGTAAATTCACGGCGACTAAAAGAGATAGCAGATACATTTGTTTCATATGTGTCCTTATAAAATCTTCTGATATTAGAGACCATCGCGCCAAGGGTAGAGTGTGTTGCGAGATAATATACCCACAACCAATGATATTATAAGTAAAAAGGTGTATATAGGTTATAAGCGCTCAGCAAGCGAAACGTTAAAATGTGGCTCACTACCCACATTTGACCTCAGTGTCAGTGTCGCGTCCTCAACGGATGCACCTCACGTAGTACTGAGTGCTTCCTGAGGAGGAATAAATGACTCTTTATTTAAAATTGTTCTAATTATTTAGTTCCCAGTCAATGATATTATGAGTAAAAAGGTAAATTCATGTGTGCGTTAGTGTGCCGTTTTTGAAGATCGAATATTGTATAGGTAACCTCTCTACACCTTTTTACATTGCCCACTACAGTATTCCTAAAGATGGTTTAATTGGTGAAGAGAAAAGTTTATTTTCTTTATTTAATTTTCAGCGTATTCCAATACCCCTATGCGCCATATCCTGAAACGATATTATTGTTTCTTGACGCCGTCTTGGAGTGGTCAGTATAGCTGCCTACACATCAAGCGGTCCGGGTTCGAGTCCTGGTAGCGACAAATATTTGTGTGATAGATATAGAAAAGTAAAGATATAAAAACACGATAGACATGGTAAACAGTAAAGAGTAAGTAGAAATGAAATTGGAAAAACAAAGGCTCCTTAAATACAAAGGAGGGATCTAGCTATATAAAAAAAAATTGTATGATGAACACGAGTACTTGTTGACGAGTTATGGTTGTTAATATAAAATATCTAAAAATATTATGTATATTAAAAATGTCCGTTATCTAGTATCCATAACACAAGTTCATAATGATACTTACTTTGGGCTAGATAATTGGTGTGAGCGTAGAAATATATAATATTATACCACAGGAAAACATCGTGAGGAAACCTGCACACACCTATGAAGAAATTCTTAGGTTGTGTGTGAAGTCGAACAACCCGCACTTGGCCAGCGTGGTTGACTAAGGCCTAATCGCCCCTAATGTGGGGTAGGCTCGAGCCCCGAGGTGGGGACATTATATGAGCTGTTGATGATGATGATGATACCACAGTCTATAGACGCCTTAATTTACACTGTGCTTATACTAGTAACTGTGGCATACCTACATCTTCGAAAGAAAGAGTAATTCGAAATTACATTGTACCTTATAATTTCGCAACGAAACAATAATATAAGTATCCTTGTTTGTTGCTCAAGCTATAATTCCCAAAGAAAAAATAACAAACAAAACTGTTGGCGCGTAACGGCATGTTTTCAGTATCTCTCGGAGGCGGTGACCATTAAATACTTGGTTTGCGAGACAATAAATAAATTATGGAATAATTTTTACCATAAAAACATAAGCACCAAGCACTGACAAATTTCGACAGCGAAAAGCAGTGCCTCGGTGGCGAAATTGGTCAACGCGTCCACCCGGATTGTGGAAGGTGCGGGTTCGAGTCCCGCCTGAGGCAAGTCGATTTTTTTCATTGCATTTTTCTAATAAATAAATTTACATTTATTTCAAAGTAGTAGGCATATATAATAATAAAGGCAACAAGCTGAAAACTTGATGAGTTTTTTTATGTTAAATATTAGGCAGACAAGTAAACGGCCTACCTGGTGGTAAGCAGACACGGTTCACCCTTGTTTGGTATAACAATAATAATATTCGATATGATCTTTCGACTAAATCATTATTTGTCTAGTTAAATATTAGGTTAAATAAAATTAGTGCATATGAAAATTCGGTGAAATGATATTATGTCAAAGTGTCATTATGTCATTATGCTAAATAAAATTCATCGAAATCGAATCGAAATGACTTTATTGTAACTAAAATTAGCCGAAACGATCTTCGACTAAACGTTTTTATACCAAACAAGGGTGAACCAGCAGACACCGTAGCCTGTAGACGCTTGCAGCACTGGAGCTCTGTTGACCTTACTCACATGTGTAACGAAATATTACCTAAGGCTCTGCTCAAACCCTCCTGGGACTAGGAACATATAAATAGGATAAATTATTATGACTCAGCTTTAAATTACTAATGCGGCTACTAGTACCTATAATAAAATTATTGAAGTAAAACTTCTTTAGGCGCGACTAGGGGGTAACTCAGATTTTTCTAACGGAAGTAACGCTCAGTATTCTATAGTCTGTGTAGTTTCCGCTATTTAAAAATAGTAATTTCGATTGGTCGTAAGTATCTGTCATATTTTTTTTTTCAGTTAAAATTTAATCATTTCAGTGATCTACGTCAAAGAACGTTTTACTTCAATCGCGCGTAAAGGTTACACGCACACAAATTTTTTTTTCTGTAAAACTATAATATTATTTGGAAAACAAATACAACTTTCTTGTTCATTTTGTTTTAAGATTTATTATCATTATACTAATTTGCTAATATTCGGCGCTATTTTCAATGAGGTCCCGTAATGGTATGGCTTTTCCTAATACGACATACATAGTAACATTCCTTTTTGTACCACAATAAAGATGTTTTTTAAATCATCAAAATCGGTCCATCCGTTGCAAAGTTATAAAGCAATTTGCGTCAACTGATTTTATTTAATCCGCTGCGCTTTACGGCATGGCTGTGACGTCACCCGGCACTATCCGCCCGCTCCGAGTCGCCGCACCTAGGAACTTTGACTCATTTTCATCTCATTTAACTATAACTTCCGTGTTAATAAAGATATTTATATGATTTTTTTTACTTGATAATCTTGAATAAATATGCTTTTAAATAATGTATATTCCGTGAGTAATAGTTTATTTCTAATAGTTAGAAATAATAGAGGAATAAGTAGGTAGGTACTTAAAATAATATTTTTTCTCACCTTGACATGATTTTATTCCTGATAATCTTAAATACATATATTAATAATACCTTTAAATGATGTATAATTCGTGAGTAAAATTTTATTTTAAATAGTTATAAAAATCGAGGAATACTTAGATGTTTTTTTCATCATTTCAGCCGAGAGACATCCGCTGTTGGACATAGGCCTGGACATTATTTCTCACTTTGACATAATATATTTAAATGTGTTACGCAATGAAACCCCAAAAAACATATATTTATCCGTCAAATTATATTGTTATTTCGTAATAAATAAAACTATAACCAGAAATTCAGCAAACGTCGGCAAAATCAGACAGAAAATTTGAGAAAAGAAAATAGTAGGTACCTATACATTATTATTGCAAATTATTATATATTTGGATAAGTAATATTTGACTAAATCACGGTAACGATAGAAGATAAACATTGTAAACTAAACTAAACTGAGTAAAAAAATCCATTTTTGTTTCGCAAAGTTTTTGAAAATTGTATGTATAGTTTTGATGATATAAAATCATACATCATACAATCGCCATCATATAATCGAAATTACACTTAATAATTTTAGTAAGCTACTATCTATATGTAGCTGTAGTACTAGCTTTTGCCCCCGACTTCGTCCGCGTGGAATAGTTATTTTGGGCTGCATTTTTGGGACTTTGGATTTCCATACGACCTTTCATCACCCATTTCATCCTTGTGAGGATAAAAGGTCATGATTTCACCTATTAGGGAAAAAAAACAATGCCTAAATTATAATTTTGACGAACGTCCAGGCAAACTTTTATCTCTCACATCAACCCATTCAAGCCTTTTTTCAAAATAAAAGGTAACCTATGTCCTTTCCCAGCGTCTAGTCAATATTTGTACCAATTTTCATCAAAATCGAATATACGAAAGCGTGACTTTGCTTAGTCTTACATACAACCTTTTATCCCCAAACGAGTCAAACTTTAAAAAACATGAACAAAATATTTATTTATTACTTATCAATTTATTATTTATCAAGCCTAAATTCAAAGTTTCATGTTTTAATCTTCAATAATGACGATCTCCCTTACAAACTTTCGACCCTTATTTCAACCCCTTCATGCCCTTTTTTTACAAAAGAAGGTAGCTTCCTACAAAACATCCTACAAAAATATACTAGACCTAAGGTCTAGATATGTTGTATGTACCTAATTTTAATAAAATCGAAGGCGTGAAAGCGTGGCTTTTGGACTTCGATACGAACTTTCATCCCCTATTTCATCCCCACTAAATAAATATTTGTTTTAGCGTTTTTGAAAAATTTTGATCAGAATTTTTCAAAAACGCTAAAACAAATATTTATTTATTTTTTATCAAGTGCCTAAATTCAAGTACCATGGCTTTTCTTTAAAAATTAAGAACTTCCATACAAAATTTCATCCCTTATTTCAACCCCTTCGAACCCTTTTTCACAATGAAAGGTAGCCTATCTATATGTTATTCTGACGTATGAGCTATATTATTACAAATTTTAATTAAAATCCATTCCGTAGGTTTTGCGTTAAAGACATAGTGGCGTATATGTATACGCTCGCATACTTCTTTCACCATCCGATCCATATAAACTTTCGTGTTTATAAATTAGTAGGATTGCTCAAACTGCACTAAATTGTCACTAAACCTCTTGAATAGGCTTTGTCCACCACTATAAAATCAAAAAAACAATATGTATAGTATTTAATACGATATGTTCGCAAGAAACGCTGCGCGCGGGTATAGTCGGCAGCTGAGGTCGGCAGTGATGTAGTGCCGAGTGACGTCACACGCCTGCCAGGCGGCCGCTTGGCGGAACGATCCATTTTTTCGTCATAACTTCGTCAATTTTCATCGCAGAAAAAAAAATTTGGTACCATTTATTTTGTTTTTTAATTGTCTACAAAGCTACATTCATAGTTAAAATCGTTACGGATCCTCATTAAACATCTAAATCTCTGTATGTAAATATCTTTAAGATTCAAGTTGTTTGTCGAAACGCATTTCTTGCCATTTGTTAAAATGTTTCATTTTTTTTAGTTGTCTACTCGTGCTTGGACCATTCTATTTATTTATGTAAACACTTTAACTTAAAAAAAGAAGTAGTAAAAATCCCTTTAAGTTAAAATCATAATACAGCAGTGAAATTAGCGAGTTGTCTTCTTCATCATAAGTTATACCTAGGTAATGTAAAATAAATGAAACATTCCATCATTATTCATTTATCAAATCAGTATTTTTTCTCTCTCCTATTATTATTAATTTTCTGAATCCCATTTTTTCTGAATGTTGCCTTATCATTATTTGTTTTAGCTTACCTCGTGGTCACCCTATCCTCGGCCCTGCGTAACGAGGCTCGAAGTTTCGTAGCAAACGGTGTTTTTGCTATTTGTACTTTTCATTATTTAGGGTTCCCTCGGGGGGTCTTATTGTAGTTCGCTACGGGGCTCTCGGCCTATTTCCTTCTGTGTGTAATTAAAGATCAGACTGTCTCAGGCCCACTGTTGGGACAAATAAAGAGAACGCTACAACTTTCTTTATTAAACGTCTCTTTGCTGTTTATGATCACGGCCTCGGAGCTAGAGGAGTGAAGGTGAGTGCCGATGTATCATAAAAACCCTACACCTGGGTTAGAAGTCCCTGACTTCTTTGTCCCTGCTTCTGGGTACCCTCTGTGCAATGCGATGGACCCTGCAACCGCATGGTGAATCCATGGAATGTTTAGAGTTGTCTCTGTTTAGAGTGCTCAAACCTAAAAATTATAATAAATGTTGTGAGATGGAGAGTAAGTGGAAGACCGCTGAAGAAATAAACTAATTGTATGACTTATAATATAAATAAATAAAGAAGGTGATGAGATGATAGCTTATAGAGAACATTAAAAACAAATATATTGCATTGTACCTTCCTTGGAAGAAGTCGTTCCTAGCCTGGTAGAAGAATAAGAAATCTTTGGAAAGTTACGTCCTACTTTACAACATTCTAAGCTTTAAAAGTGATTGCAGCCTAAAATGACATCTATTGGAATGTAGCATATAGTGATAGCTATTTCCCCATAAATAGACTTATTAGGTGTAAATATAATAAGACTATAATAAGAACTGTTGTATTGTACGGATCTGAAAGTTGGGCGGTAAGCGTGACCCCACACTAGCCGGTCGTTCTTTGCTACCTAGAAAATACCATAAAAACGGGTTCATCGTAACACACTCACCGGTGGCCGGTCTTTCTTAATCGGCACTCAGTCGTAGTCTAGCGCTTGCCAAGAGAGGTACTCGAGTACCTCTGTAATAATACGTAATAAATCGTAATGGACGATGGTGAAATCATGCCCCTTTCTTTAGTCTGTAAAAAAGGACATACTGCATATCCCATAAACACAGGAATTTTTGAATAGAGAATAGACATATAATCACACTCATAATCCCGTAAGGGTTGAGCAGAGCTTTGCAAATCTGGCAGTATGGGTATACAGTACCTCAAATTAGTGGCAGGTATCCTGTCGTCTACACAAAAAGGGCCTCAAACCCAAAAACAATTACCTTCAGTGAACCGATCAACAAAAACCAACAACCAGGACAGATGTTACACTCTTAATTACTCAGCAGTCTGGACTTTAGTGAAGATGTAGATATAAAAATTAATAAAAAAAACTGTCTTATGAAATTTAAGAGTTTGTTTGGAAAGCTTTAATTAGTATCTATGAAAATTAAGAACAAAAACTGCTTCATTTTTAAATGAAACAGGAATGTTTTTTTAGGGAAATAATAAGCCGAGCAACTAAAAATTCCAGAATGAGTGACTAAAAATACTAAATGGGCGACAAATCGGCGGTTAGCACATTAAGGATTTTTAGTCGCTCATTCTGGATTTAGATAGGTTTAGGTTAGGTTAATCTGTTGACCAGTTAAATAGGATCCTTTCTTTTATAGCAAAATCGTAGCATATTTTATCTCTAGAATTACTCGACTAGATGTCCAATATTGAAAATTTACAAACATTAGGCAAGTCACGGTTTTATCACGAGGGGTAGCAAAGATCACTTCTTTCCACTTGTTACGATACTTACATATATCTTTCGCCTCATCTACTCTCACCATAGTCCTCATACGTGTTTCGCGATAAAGAGTTCTTTTGGCCTGTCCTTTCTTTGGGGCATTTTCAATTTGATTCACAAACGTTTGACGAAGTCTTCCTTATTCCGCATCTTCACTTACTTCTGACTTATTATCCTCTACATCCATTTCATCAATCTCCTTTTTTGTCCATTCTACACATAACCATTTGAGCATCCAGTTTATTTAATCTTGTCATTACGTCTTCTTTCCAAGTTAAAACTTGAAATCCACCAAAGAAGAAACAGTAAAAACAGAATCATTGCTCGCAATATTCGCGAATAATTAAAACGGAACAATCTTAAGCGCATTAATAAAACAAAAACACAGCGTCAATTAGTAAGGCACTTACAATAATTTGGTCGACTCCCTACTATGAATCGGGAAGTTTCTTGTAAAATAAGCGGGGAGGGATATTATGAAAGGGTTCTTAATAGCTTCTGGGTTTTAACAATTTAACTTTGTATCGCATTTATGTATATCAATGGACGGTTACAAGTGAATAAATATTATGAAGGACAATTGAGGGCACGAGGAAATCGTCGGTGAAATGTGTCTGGGTTTATTGCCAAGGGCCATAAAGTGTTATAGTGTCTAATAATTCCGGTTCCGGTTTTATGGTGCCTTATTATGATCAGACACGTGATTCCTTTAAGCCGAAATACGGAGCAAGATAAGGTAATATGTGTAGAAATTGAATTCTCTGCCAGCTCACGCAATTCCTCTTACTACTCGGGATCCTTTGAAAGGCGTAACGAAAGTAGTCAGTCTATGGGACTTCCATAGGATAGGCTTCAGAGAGTGTGCGACGGAAAAGCACAAACTATTTCTAACCAGCCCCTTTTCATTCTTGATAACAGCCTTTATAAATCGATCCACTGCTGGTACACAAGACCTATCCTTATCATCGAAGGAGGTTTAGGCAATAGTCCACCGCGCTTGCCCAATGCGGATTGGTGGATGGAGTAAGTGGTCTATACCCCTTTGCTGATCAATAAGTCGTCTTCTACGACACACCCATTGGAGGATATGGAGTGATGCTATTCTACTCTGCCGTAATCACTTGGCGAGCCTCTTTTCACTATCGGGACACAAGACGCAGGTTAAATTACCACCCTTATGTTGTTGAATCTCTTTGTGCGGATGTTTGTGAACTTTCTTAATGCGAACATTAAGCAGTGGAACTCGTTGCCTGCTGATGGTGTTAACTGAAGATTTTGACTAGGGTGCCTTCAAGGCAAAAGTTTTTACGTTACTTCTAGGTATGGTAAGGTTCAACGAATCCTACTCACATTTTTCATAATTCAAAGGTACAAAGATTTAAAGAAAGTAAATTCAAAACTGAAGAAGACTTTCGTACCTACCGTACACACATCTTAATTTTTGTTGTAGGTAGGTATATTAATTGGAAATCAGAAGCTGAGATTAATTCATAATTACCATTAGATAATGCTAATGTAGGTACTCCATTATCGTCTCCCTTTTGTTTTTCTGTCGCTTCTCATATATCGACTGTTTAATGTTTTTGGCACATGTCAGATTCACAAGAATGCTACTCTCATGTTTCAGAATCTTACGTTGTGAATTTTTGGCTTGAATACATCACTATGTTTGCAGGTTTCTTAATATGTTTAATTTTACAAGTAGAATAAAGGCCCTAGCACATTTATCAACTCGGAGCCGTATAGCCTCTTCTAAAAAGAGGCGTTCCCATCTGATAAGTTTGCTACGACTTTGCACAAAGAAAGTACAAAATCCAAATAGCGCCAGGCTGACATCCTGTCACTATTTGGAGGCACTGCATTGCCCATACTGCCAGATGTGGCTTTATGTGTAACGAAATGATATCTAAGGTTCTACTCAGCCCCCTTTGGGGACTATGAGCGTGACAGTAGACATGTCAAAATTCAAAAGCTAAAAAACCAATATTTTATAGTTAGTATTTTATATTTAGTTAGTAGACAATTATGCACTATATTCGTTACCAGACATAGCGTGAAATCCCTTCGTTGCCTTCTGAGCCTGTCTTAGCTCTGAAGATACGTCGAGTGTGCTCTTCCAGAATCTGTTATTTCTAGAACAATGGAATTAAGCCAACACACACTCCAGGCAGTATCTCGAAACAAGCTGCTCAGGCAAATGCTCCTAGTGTGTACATTTCAGTATCTATTTACTTATTCAGTCTCACACATTTTACTAGGAAATCATAATATGCAAAGAAAAATGCATTTAAAATTGACGTAACTTAAGCTGGGAATTGCGATATCTAGCTAAATATGTGGGTAGGTGTGAAATAGACAATAAAGGTAAACGTTGTAATATCGGTGGCAGAGTTGGCGGAGTCAGTCGATCAGTCGAGTTCGAACCGTCAGACCAAGCGGACGTCTGCCATCCACCACCACGTACAGTGAAACACAGAGTGACTTAGTATTTTATAAACCTCGGACACTCCGGCCCAAGTACTAGCGTACATCAAAGGAATATTAGTGACTATTGTTGGGGGCAGATGTCATTTATAACTTTACCTGGTTCTTAAGAATTTGAGAACCTCTGATTTATTTTAGAGGATTTTTTGTCGTTAAGACTCTCCCATGCGGAAATCTCTCCGTCGCTAATGTCTCTAAGGGGTTCAGAACAGAAGGAATCAGCAGACTTGAGGATCCCTTTAAGGACTCTTATCTTGGCTTAGATGAACCATGGCATAGACAGAGGATCAGGGCATTAAATAATATGTTTTATTTTATACAAATAGGAAAGCATTTATCCACACTTTCACCTGATCTTAAATGAAGATGCAAGGGTGGTACTTTAACCTGTGTCTTGTGTCCTGGTGATGAAAAAGGACAAATAGAATTAATTCATGTACTTAATTCCGTCGCACACCCTCTGAAGTGTATCCTATAGAATACCGATAGACTTGTGGACTTTTCGGCTTTCTGCCTGATGAATCGCAAAGAGTATTATGACCCAGGTCCTCGCACCGATGAGTGCGATGCGAAGCAAAAGGTCGAGTGCAGGATTGTGAAATGTTGTGAGAAGGTCAGGATGTTGAGAAGTTTGAATGATGTCTATGAGACAGGTAGAAAAAGTAATTATGTGTGACGTCCGTCAATTGTGTATTGTGCCAATTTTAAAACTAGTAGAGAGGAGCTGTTTACTACAAGTCACTGGATCGTCCTAGTAACGAGGTCTATGGAATCTGGGGTCAGTCATCCGGACAGGCTGTCGATCAGACCGTTTCGTCTGATTAGATCTGTTGGTGAAGAGACTATGGGCAAGACCATGTAGGGTAATCAAAGTAGCCCCTAGATGCGCCTAGATTCTTGAATCAAACTACGAACAATAGAACTGTGAAGCTGGTAGACATGACAGATCATAATTGGACTGCAAAAAGCAATCCAATTACCGTTTGGTAAGGTTAAAAGGTACTAGAATTTATTGTTTCCGCGAATTCCGAATTGGCAATCAACTTTATTGTGTCATAACATGAATGCTCAAATTCATCTGCTACCTACGCTTACTTGAATCCAAATGAGAATAGTTATGCTAGACTTAAGAGCAATAATTGGCGGGATGAGAATGTTAATAACAACACACTCCGCTTGGAAACGCCATCCTTGATATTAGAATAGCTAAGAAAATATATCATTCGGAGGCTTTGAAGCAATATAATTATATAGAGATGAGCCTATTGAATTTGGAGCGCCCCCACTGCACGGAGAAAGAACAGTAAAGTCAAAATTTCTTTATTCATTTAAGCACAATTTATACACTTATGAAAGTCAAATTCGCTTCAAGTGTCTGTCTACCTTGTTCTGAAAGAACCGGCAATAAACTCAGCATGTTTTATCCCCCCTTTACAGTTTTCATAATATTGATTTGGAAAGAGTCATAACGAAGTACACTACAGAGTACAGAAGACCGCAGTCAAATGACAACATTTTCGCAGTGTAATTTTTCTGTCGGTGAGTGAGGTTGCCAAATTTCCACGGGGTAGAGAGAATAGGGTTAGGATTGGCAGTGCAGGAGAAGAAAAAATTCGGTCACCCATCTAAGTACCGTCCGCGCACTAGGTAGCAGATTCCGTGTCAGTTATGAAGAGCGCACGACCATGGTGCCTCCATTGACTTCCTCAACCAACCTACAAAATGTATATTACCAACAGCATCAGTGGTAGTAACGGTTCAAGACGTTACTATTAACATAAGCCTGCAGATTACGATAAAGACTTCCTTTGTTAGTATGCGTCCTTAAAAGCGCTACACAATAAAAAAGTCCCAAGACCTAAACTTCGAAAGTCTGAAGTTTCACAAGAAAAAAGTAAGAACAGTAATTTGGAAGTCGTCCCATCAATACACATCGCGTGGTGCCCGCTACTTTGAACCCTTTGCTTTATGCGTTCAATCCAACTTTATAAGTCATTTCGGGGATTGCCCAATTTCAACGAACAAAGTCGAGGATCTGGGGGTACATTTAAATTAAAATTTCCGTGACGTCTCCATTTCGAGGTTTATGTGCGCACATTTATTACTCCGACAATAGAGCTAGCTTATATCAGAATTGAGTTACCGTAAATTGTTTCCTTTCTTTAATTTTCATGTATGACTACAACCCTATCTCAAAGCATACCAAGTATTAGATATCTCTTTAAATTATTGTTATATTGGTTGCGCGAATTTGTGGTTCACCTGGCATTTTCTTATATTGGCAACCTTCAATATAAGTTAGGGATATGCCGCTTTATATCCATGTCCTTTCAAGCGTTTAGTTGTCTCCTCACAAAGGAACTATTGGTAATTTATGAATACCTGACTTAATATGCGGTTCACAACGTTACTTCCGAGATATATTAACGTTTGATGAAGTTAATGGAAGAACAGGTATTTGGAACGTCGCTGAATATTTAATCTGCTCTTAACAGTCACATTATTATTTATAATCTTACTTTGTTGAAACTTTATTTCACACAAAAAGGTACAAATAACGCACTTAATGCAATAAGATATTGTCTACCAGTCAATGGGCTAGGTATAAAATAATAAGCTATGTGTAGAGCGAATTAATTTGAAGGTACCCAGTTTATATTACTGGGCATGGAAGACATATAATCAGCCCCAGGATGGCAACGCACTTGCAGTGTTAAGTAATTTACCCTAAACCGTCGCGCGACGTCCTATCGACCCCACTTGATATATTTTTGTTCCTAATATAATTATTTCATGTTGTATGCATTTCCAATCCCTAGTAGCTTGTCATTGTTTCACTATACCTACCTACCCAGAGCGCTTAGATTGCATTTGTTTTAGTCGCGGCGCATACTTTACAAAGTTGTTTCGAGGGATCTAAGAGAACACCATGTTTCCAAATTACTTTCTGATTCAAAGAAAATATGATGTACGTTATTTGCTTGTATATTTTGTTTTTATTTTTTCATAAATTGGATTTTAACATAAGGTTAATGTATATTTAGACAAAAAAAAATAATTATTATTAATGAATTAATCTTTTAAATCACGTCTTTTAGGTTACGCGCAACCACTTAACACCAAGTGGGTCGCAAGCTTGTTAGCCATCTCGTAATGTAAAAAAAATACACTCTATATTTGTCTTATTTGAAACTTCTTCTAGACAAAGTATAAGAAAAGAGAGGTAGACACAACTTGTATCAGCTCATATCATCTCTTGCCTACTGTGATGGCTAAGACCAGCAAAAAATCAAAAAAGAATTTAAATGAAAAAGCTGACTCAGCAGAATTAGTAGGCGAAGTTTAGAACACTACCAAGAAAAAAAAATCACGTTTGGCGATAGATAACACTTTGTTCAAAAAAATGTTTGTTTCAGTGAAAAGTAGGTATTCACAGGAAGCGGTTTGTTTCCACTTTCATTATGCGAACAGTTAAGGAGTAGGACTCTGTCAGTTCTACTCCTTAACTGTTTTCCCGAGGTCTGTTTTCTCGGATCAGTATAATCTGGACATCTTCAAGGTCAGAGAGAACAAGCATCTTCTAGGCGATTACATACCATCTTAATCCTCATCATCGCTTTCCATCATTACAACCATGTAATGATAGTACAACCCTAGACACAGATAATACTACATTTTGATTTGGCTCAACACGAGTCACATTTCGTCAGGTCGTCTAGTTTTCTTTAAAGTGGCCGTGACTTCACGACACCTTACAACTCGCTCATGCGTCAAAAATAGTTTTCAGGAAGCAAGAAATAAAAATTACTTCATCAAAGCTTCAATTATATCAGAATAACTTGTAGTAAAGCCAAGGAAGAAATACAATAGTCTCTCTTTGTTTGCTATTCCAGACCTTTCAATTATCTCAATTATTCCAACAATACTACTCCAATCTGATTTAACAATAGCCTTTGACAAACAGTTATATCCGATGTCAGTACCCACGCCGGACGTCTAGGCAGACGGCGCCCCATCACTAATAAAAACACCGTTATTCCCCAAGCTTGTAATAAAATCTCCTTCGAGATTGCTCTCCATATACCCCAGAACCGCTCGGTACACTTATTGCCGCTAAAGTAATATGAAAATTTTCTGAAGAAAGCCTTTTATATGAGGCAAGTTGAAAACTCGCGATGGATGCCGCGAGGGCCCAGTGGGAGCGGCCGCGGTTGTGGAAATTGTTATTTTAATACATTTAGTTTCGAAGTCCTCGTGGACTTTATGAATTTTTATTGGAGGAATTCGATGCGCATTTTTGAAGAGGATTTTATGCTTAATGGTTTAAGACGATGGGTAGATAAGATTAAAAGAGCGTTAAAGCAGAATATCGACTGCACGTGTCTAAGATGCAAATACAAGACGGATGTGGTTAATGGACAAAGTTTCGAGGCAGTTTGAAAGTTGCATTAGTGGCAAAAAGATTGAGAGGTTACAGATTGACATTCTACGTATACCAATCTATTCTACCAACCCGCACTTGGCCAGCGTGGTTGACTAAGGCCTAATCGCCCCTAATATGGGGTAGGCTCGAGCCCCTCCGTGGGGACATTATATGAGCTGTTGATGATGATGATGATGATTCTACGTATGAGAATGCTACAAAGAAAGTTATGGAATGTGTAAACATATTGGAAGGAGAGGAAGACGGATGAAAAATGGATAGACTGTATAAAAGAAGAGAAGAAGCAAAGAAGGCTGTAATGATTGTTTGAGAAGAGTATACCTACTACGGTGACCCTCATAAAATCTGGAGCAGAGTAATCAAATGGCAAGTCGATTTGAATTCCTAGTGCAGTAGAGACTAAAAACGCGACCTTCGACACGCGGACTTTACGGAACTGCAAGGTACTTCATCATGCCTCTTTTGGAAGACCCAGAGTCATAAGAAGTGTGCTGGCAGAAAATTGCATTTCAGGACTATACGATAGAGAAATAAATAGTCAAAGAAAATAAGAATGTATGATTAGTGAAAAGGCTCCTCGAGTTACTCATGGCAGTATAGACGATAGAACGACGATGAGGAAGTAGATACTTGGATGGGTCACCGAATTTTGTCGATAGATAGCAATGATTCCCAAGAAGGGTTGGCGTCAGGCAAGCGGCTGGCCGTAAAAATCTAATGCTAAAGTTTTTAGAAGTTTCGTCGATATCAACACACCATGCACCGAACCCAAAATATATTGAGAGCAGTTTAGGAGAAAGTATAGAGGACAGAACGTGTTTAATAACGTTACATCTCAACGAATCCCTGAGGCTTGAGATTGTTGGGTTAATCTACGCAACCAATCAATAATGCGTGCTGTATATTATATTTCCGCATATGTGACATCGAACTTTGTTTATGTAATATCCACATTTGCGTGATAAAAAACTGAAACATAAATACGTAATGTGCGTGCGTGACATGATAAATGTCGTGAAATCCCTCGTGTAGGTCTAATGCCCGTTCAATATTTCAAACGCAAGCATAAAAAGCATTTGCGTCCCAACCGATTTACGCGTTGCTATCTGTATATTAAATTCCACCTATCCAATTCAACCACCAAGGCGTAGAAATAGCGTCATTTACCTGCCCGGCTACCATTTTTAATTGATCCAGAAGTTTGCTAAATATTTTCAAATTGTCAAAAATCCTACCAATGTTTCTGGATGAAAATAATTATTCGTGGGCGTAAAATGTTTTCTTCTTCCGCTCTCCTCGATCAACCGTCATCATCAACATCGACATCCTTCTTTGCCATATCTACTATCACACTATTCATCTTTTCTTCAGCCTTCTTCTCTCTATATCCATCCGCATTCGCTCATGCATCCATAAACATATTACTGATGCGGGGTTTACACGGGTCACTAAACCGAATCGATCAACTACCAGACATCGACCCTCCTTCGGCGGGTTGTACAAGGATGACTGTTCAGTGCACGATATTCGCCGCCCGGCAAAATTCGACCGTCTAAATGGCAATTCGACTGAGTCGCAGGTGACTAAAGTCGCAATTCCAAGAGTAGACTAGCATCCGACTTTTGCCATGCGGCGGATGACTAAAATCGAATGTGTAAATGGTCAACTGCAGGCGATCGTCAGCCGCGTGAGGTGTGTTTCAACACCTACTCTACTCAACATTTTCTTCGGAATTGAACAAGTATAAATGGGGTAGCGATTCGATTTTAACAAGCGACGCGACTGGTGACTTAAGGCACTGCTAAAACGACCTAAAACGACCCCATTATCATTGGTTGGATACGGAAACTATGACGACAGATGCTGGTGCTACGTCAGATCAAAATTTTCTTAGTTGTCTTTATGTTAGGCACCTTAGTTTTAGTCAAGGTAGGGTAAAGCGGACTAGCCGCTCGAATTTGGAGCTCCCGAACTGAGATAGTCAAATAACACTACATTTTGTGGTGATGTGATTCTATTAGTAGCTAAGTTAGGTAGCCAGAGCTCCACAAGGTAGGGAAAAGGCCTATGGTTCGTAGATCGCGAGTGTGACGTCAGTGTTGCGAGCGTCTATAGGCTACGGTGACTGCTTACCACCAGGCAGACAGTATGATTGTCTGACAACCAAACAACATAAAAAGTAGCCCATGAGTATTGTTAAGGTTTATACGCAAAAATAGAAGTTGCAAATCACCCTGGACGCAAGCACTTTTCAACCTGAAGTACCAGGCTACCATGACAATGTAGGATATACATACAGAATGTAGATATTTTTTGCATAGAAATAAGAGTTTAGCTAGGAGGATTTATATGTCTTCATAGCCAAATCAGTTTGGCGAAATATTTTGGCCACGGGGAATGAGAGGGCTGTCTGCTACTTCAAATAAAAGTCATATAATATAGTTGTAGCCCGCAACGACTCCAAGCTTCGTCGCAAAGCTAAAATGGCGTCATAAATCCAAAACAGAACTTTCAAAGCCTGGTGAATTATTGTTAGACTCGTTGTTTATTGCCAAGCAATCTGTGTAGCGGCGCTCCTTGTATAAGTGGTACGGTCAATGTGTGTTTGATAGTTTGCGCTATTTGTCAAGTAGACGAATGTTCATTTCTATAATATTCATCATGTCCATCAAGACAAACAAAATTAGTCTTAAAGGTTTTATTTTCGTATCGATTCGATTTTTTAAAATTATTGATTAGTCAAATCATAATTTCCCGAGTTTCTCATAAAACAAGATCTGGAGATTCAATGTTATAGTGAAAACTATCAGTGTCAATTGTTTCTATCTTAGGGGAGCTGCTTCATCAGTTAAAATCATTTTTAAAGTATTTAGTGAATGGTACGCTTAAAAGTTATTTTATTTTAAAAGTCACATATTACACTAGTTTAAGGAACGTAGTTGAAATAGGGCATTAGTCCAATATAATTTCTAAGCTCTTGAACGATTGGCCTTGCTTTAAGTATTATAAAAAATACCATTTTTTTTATAAACATTATATTAATGCTCTAAAAGGAAGAAAATAAAATAAACTTTAAATTGAATCAAATCTATTACATTATAAAATTTAGATGTTGTAACAGCTTGTCGCGAGATTTACTGAGATCTATCGTTTATCTAATCTTTTTATCGATTCTATAGCTGTTTATCTACACAAGTAAGTAGTTTTATTTTACCCATAAAGTAAAGACCGATGCTAACTAGCATCAGCGCTTTGCTTTTAATATCATTGCAGTTTTAATTTTAATTTCTTTCTGAAAGGAATTTCTTTGGAAAAATTTTATCTGCCACCAATGCGACCACACCCCATTCTAGATAAAGTCGGATTTAGGAAAACATTTACATGCAATGCTATATCCGGGGTGTAGCCATTGCTGCTTCTAAAGTTGGCTATGAACATTATATTACACGGAAATGTAGAGGAGCTTCCAATGTAATCTGCCTACGGTTGTCGTAATAAATCCTGAACTTGAGATGTGAAATACGACTATACTTCAGAGCCTAAGAGATTGGACTATCTCGATTAATTAAATTATACCTATATAAATACATACGATCAAGGTCACCGACATAGCTCAAAGAACTGCGGACCTTAAGTGGTAGTGGGCAGACATTGCGAGGAAGACTGACGGCCGTTGGGGCCGAAAGGTCCTCGAGTGGCGAACGCGTACCGAGAGACAGCGTTGATAGTAGCACCCCACATGGTGGACCGATGATCTGGTGAAGGTCGAGGGAAGCCGCTGGATTAAAATGATGATGGATTACAACAGTGAGCATTACTCGGCTAAAATGATGATGAAGATGATGGCATATGATCACGCTCGTAGTCCCAAGTTTGGGCTGAGCAGTGCCTCAGGCAACACTTCGTTACGCACAAAGCCACAAAAATTAACAATCCTTCAGTAAACAAAACAACTAAAGCCAATAACCAGGACAGATGTTACACTCAAAATCATCTCAGTTTGGGTATTAACCTAATTATAGAGGTAGTTTAAAAATATTTAAAAATAAAATACTTAATTCAATCAAATATTTACCACAAAATAAATCGCACGTTTAGCTTGCTTGAAAAACAATTACAATCGTTCGTCGCTGCGACGCATTCGAGACTAGATGCCCACCGGGTGCCCACCGAACTCGAAGCGCGTAGTCTGAAGCACTTCCGACCGTTTGTATGAAGATAGAATACTGTATAGATAATATTACCGTGCCGCGGTCAAGTGCTTAATTGGTACTCGGAAGGCACTATAAGCTGGTGGTCTGTGCTGCTGAAGATAGCATTAGTTCGAAGAGGGTTGGTGTTAGAAAGGCACACGGCCGTAAAGATCTAATGCCAAAATCGAATGAATTAGGCTTGAAAATTAAATTATAACCCCGGTCTGGGGGATTCACAATCGGGAGATTGTGTCAGTCGACTTTTACATACCCACGGGATGAGAAGTGGTAGATTTATTCGTAACACGGAAAGTACACCGGTCAAATATATTTAATGTTAATTAATTTAGAATCAATAATAATTTATTCAACGTAGAGAAATGGCCAATTTTGTTTAAAGAAACTAAAATTACAGCAGTTTTCTCGTTGCTTATTCATATCAGAAACAAATTTTAAGCCCGTTCATTTCAGAGGCCTGCTCATACAACTGAACGTTCATTAGATTAATTGAATTAAGTATATAAAAAAGTTTGTTTTACAAGATAAATGATCCAAATGCAAAAAAATTACAGTTTTACATGCGGAAATTTTGGGCAGCTTTTACCCCTTTCCTGCTATAATTTTAATTTGTAAGTTGTGGAGTTTCTTTCGCCGTTTCTTCTGCGTTTCAGCGTAATAATTATTTCACCCCGAAACAGTGGAACAATTTATGACGATTTGAAAGTACTAAGCAACTAAATAAAGAAGTTTTCGACTCTGATTTTGATTCAGAGAACTCTAGGAAGTTGTTCACATCCTTCCTTTATCCGACCCTGCACCCAAATTATTGGGATCTGTCTAATATGTCATCATACAGCTATAAGTTTTGGCATAGTTTAAGGCCGACACGTGGGACCG
The DNA here is from genome assembly GCA_955850985.1 of Elophila nymphaeata. NCBI lineage: Eukaryota > Metazoa > Arthropoda > Insecta > Lepidoptera > Crambidae > Elophila > Elophila nymphaeata. The sequence continues at coordinate 15,055,406 of OY039090.1, read as the reverse complement.
CCCCAAGGTTAGGTAGGAATCCCCGGTTAAGTCCGGTATACCTTACAAAAAACCGATATTTTTCGCAATGTCGTGGCCGCGACGCACACATGGTACTTAACGAAGTCACTATATGCGTCGTTATTATTCAATTCCTTCTCTTCTCCAACTCTGACGGCTTTTACTGCTAAGGTAATAAACCGAATCACAATTAAAACAAACGCTTCGTTACACACACTGGCTGCATTGTCATCAGAACATGTTGACTCAGAAACACTGTAAATCCATCCATCAGCTGGATATAATCAACAAGGATTATTAATATTTCTGTTTTGTATTATTATCACTCAAATATAGTCACTGTCTGACAGGCGCTAAACTACTGTAGGGATTTCATTCGGCTTTGGCAAATAGGTAGCCTAATTAGCGAGCAAAATTTAGGTTGATAATTTATGAAGCTTTTCTGTAAATTACTTCGTTCAGCCGTGGATACAGTGCTAACTGTTCAAAGCAATCTCATACATAATTTATTTGTTTATCTAGTTGGCACATAGTTACACAAAGATCATATATTATGTGACAGATATCCTGCAAGACTACTGCAAAGATCTTAATATAAATTTTAACTACTTTAATATTGTTGTAAGTTAATACAATTAGGTACCTACAAAAAAATTTAAGAACACGCTAAAATCTAAAATTGAAATTTTATCTTCAAAAAAACTCTTCGGAATTTTAATGTGATATTAAAAGTTTGTAATGCAATTTTACAACTATTAATCATCATTTCATTCAATTCAGCCGATTTCCACAATACCTGACACCTTTGATACGAGCGGAGAAGTACTATTAGCGGCGGTAACTAAAAGTATACATCTGTCATGCAAAAAATAAGAGGGACAAATTGAAATGAACGATACCCTAGACTGAAAATTTATGTTGGGAACACTGGATAATGAGTTGTACCCGTGGGATCTATACAATCATACTCAAGCTTTGTGGTGAAAGCTGAGTGTTATATTTAAGTATAAATGTTTTAATAACAATTATTTTGCTTGGTATAAATAACAACAACATTATGTTTTTGCACCTGAAAATAAGAACGAGAAAATAGAATCGACTAGTTTGAAAGAAAAATTCAAAATGGAAATGCTTCATTTCCAGAACAATATAAAACACAATTCCATTTTTTGTGAAATCCACACTAGGCAACCCTGTATCGCGGATATCAATACGAGTTCCCGAATATAAAATACGGCATAAGCAATATAAGTTTACCCTTACTCATTGTGTAACTTAAGTAACCAAGGCGTTCTGTACTTAATGGACAAGTACTTGAACAAATTATTCTAAATTGACTCCAAGATGACAAGCGAGATCTTCAAAATACTCTTTGAAATATTGCACCGAACCGCTCCAACTGAAGCCACACAATGAAAAGTTTATCAAAGACTTTGCTTTGTCGAAAATATGTTCACGCAACACTGTATCTCAGATGTGGAGGTTCACCACAAGCCTGGTTGCGGCGAAACTTAATGCCGACACAAGCTTAGCATTTCTTGAATACGCTACTGAAATCTGAGGTTTCCTTGGTAATTGAAACAAAACACTTTGCGAGAGAAATTTGGCAGTTTTTTGCTTCTATCCCCGCAATTCTTGCGGTCTCAGTTGCTGAGGACGTCTCTACGGGGTGACTGTTAATAATTGGTACTGTTGATTTTAGTTTTATCTCAAACAGAAAATTTTAAAATATTTTTTTTTAGGGACACAGACGAATAAAAACATTTGCATAAAAACCAATTTCAATTAAATTTACAATATGAATTTTGAATTCTCTTCTTCTTTTAAGTAAATGGCGATCGCGACACATAAAGATTACGCATCGCGTCAATATCAAGTGAAAATGTACTTCAAAGTAACTGACAATTGTACGGTAGATTGAGTTTAAATTGGAGTGTCTCAACACATGTTTTTGCAACAAGAACTCGGGAAAAACTCCATTTTGAATTTTATTTTAATAGCCAGACGAATTGAAATGATTATAGATTAAATTGGAGATTATGGAATGAGAATTCGAAATAGTGCAATGTTCAAAATTAACGACTGACAGACAGACTAATGGTGGGTTTCAATAACATAACTTACTAATAACTACCGACAGTTTTCATGGCAACGGCAGAATTTAGTCATATTTTGTATAGGATATCTGTCAAAACCTTATCCCTAGTAATCAAAAGCGTAGATAAGTTATTGAAACCGGCCATTAACCAACCTTGTCAGTCCTAAGTCTAATCTATGTCACGATATCGATCATAAATTCAAAGTAAATATTTAAGTACACTGACTTTAGTAGCGCATTTGACAAGGTGGACTCAACGGAACATAGTCTAGTATTGATGAGACTCGCGACTTTATGTTAATGGATGGTCTATTTTAAGCCGTCCTCCTTCAAGTAATGGTGATAAGGGTTCTCGATACTGTAGATTTCAGATGGCATGCCTCAGGGATGACATTTTGCTAAAACTTGGATTCTTTATGTTAAGCAAAACAACTTTTTTCTTGATCGGCCATAACAAAAAAAAATGGTACCGTGCTTCAGAAGGCGCTGATCTCAGTTGTTGATGCAACGATTCCTACCCTCCAATTCGCATTGAAGCAGCTTGCTGGTGTTAGTATTAAACTACTTTGTGCTTCTACGTTTCTACCATACGTATGAGGAGGTCTAGGCCTGCCACTAGAAGGTATAAAGGCTGATATACTTTTTCGACCCGACCCGGACACGGAATGTACGCAAATGCGCAAAGTACGCTATGATATTTTTGACAACCACTGACGAAACACGTCCCGTTCACGTCCTGTCCACGCCCGGTTCACGTCCCGTCCACGTCCGGTCCACGTCCCGTCCACGTCCCGTCCACGTCCCGTCCACGTTCCGTCCACGTCCCGGGCACGGCACGGACGTGTGTGGATCAAGCTTTAGTGCGTGGGCGCTTGTGTGGCATGTTTGATTCGCGTTTGAGGTATCGGCAATAGTTCCACCGGGCCTATACCGCGTCCTGCAGAATTTTCCTTTACTTTTTCCCCGATCCGCCTTTCCTTCGCTATCCCCGACACTACAAACATCTTTGACGCCTCACGAAGCGTACAGAGTAAAATTAAATGTATTTCACTTTAGAACTTCTCAATTCATATTCCGCGTGTAGTGTCGTTAGCAATCAATGCTGATTACTAACTAAGCTCGGAGACAGGCATGTCTAATTCAACAGAGCATTTGTATGCGCTTTAACTGTACAAAGTTGTCATTAAATTCTCAAATTTAACACAACGACCATGTTAGTTTAAAACAGTACAAAGTAATAGGGGTTAAAGTATGAAATTGCCGATTTTTTCCTCATTATTCATTAGTGTATAATTCCTTTAATACAATGGCTATGTCCATTATTCTTTTTCTATTTTAAACTTCATTACAAGGACATAATTATTTCTGTATAAAATTTTATTCTTATTTTTATTTTTTTCACTAGAAATACATCTTCAAAAACAGCTCGTCCTAAGAGGTTTCCGTCTCCGTTATAAAAATATGAATATTTTTTTACAGGTATAAATTCTCAATTTTTTCTCTTAGTATCCTATAGCTTAATGTTGTCTAAACATATCCACAAAATTACACAAAATTCAGATTTGTGGTTCCTTAAAAAATGGCAAATATGTTTGTACGGAAAAATTTTTTTTCGTTAAATTCCCTATACAAAACGGCAATTTCATACTTAAACCCCTAATATAAGATATTAGACTCTTAGATAAACAGTCCACTCCGCTTGGGCACAAAAAAATTACCCTGGACATGATCGAAGCCCTGAACCAACCGATCGGAGCATCGGTAGCACCTCCACTTCACAGAAGACCACAGTCAAATAACACTACATTTTTGTGGTGTGTTTCTGTTGGTGAGTAAGGTTGCCAGAGCTCCAAGGGGTAGGGAAGGGGACTATGGTTATCAGCGCGCGAGTCAGTCAGTGTTGCAAGCGTCTATAGGCTACGGTGATTGCTTACCACCAGGCCGTATGCTTGTCTGCCAATTAAACATTACATGCATGACCCATACTGCCAGATGTGGCTTTATGTGTAACAAAATTTTACTTAAGGCTCTGCTCAACTCTTAGGATTGCGAGCGTGATCGTGCGTATGTATTTTTTCTAAGCACCTATTTACTATTATTTTTATTTTTGTTTGGCAAGTTTAATTATGATTGAAATTGATACCAAATTAAATATAAACGAAAAACATGGAAAAAAATCCTGGCATGGATAAGTGCTGAGACGGGACTTGAACCCGCGACCTGTTCGTGTAGCTCAGTTGGAAGAGCAGTCGCCCGGATAGCGAAAGGTCGCGGGTTCCAGTCCCGTCTCAGCACTTATCCATGCCAGGATTTTTTTTCCATGTTTTTCGTTTATATTTAATTTGGTATCAATTTCAATCACCTATTTACTTTTAACGTCTAGACATTTCTGCTGGATCCGATCAATTTTCTCTTTCTAAACATGTAAAAATAAGTATTGTCATTATGAGCTGACAAACGAGGTAAGACTAGAAGGTCCGCGGGGAATAATCTACAAGGGTGGTTTTAGGGTTGCCACATATAAAATATTAAAAAAGATTTTTTTTTAAAAAAACTACATTTGTCTACCTTGCTACTAATGTTATTTGTGGTCGGTTCATTATATGTTTTTTTCTTCCACTCTCCTGGATCAGCCGTCGTCTCAACATTAACACCCTTCTTTGCATATCATATTACACAGAGTCTATCCATCCTTTAGTCGGTCTTCTTCTCCCGCTATGCATGCCACACACTAGCGCTCCACCCGTTACTCCTCATAAAAAGTACTTGATTAATCTAAATTCAACTTTAAACCATTTTAACTCTAACCTCTGTAAAAATCCATTTTCTTTAAGTTGCCAACCCTGTGAAGGAGAGCGGTAAACAACTTGTCATGTTGGCAGGTCTGTTTGCCTTGTTTTTACACCCGGCTGCGGTTTTACTAAGCGTGTGAGTTTTAAGCAAATCTTCACGCCTGCATAAGGTCTGGCTTGTACACAATTTTCTTTTGGACCATTTTTCCTTAGAAATAACTTTTCCAAATATGGTGGCTTGTCCTAAAATATATTTTTCAATCCCACACAATATTATCAGTTGTTTGTATTTGAAATTGATTTCTTGTGGGATGGTAAAGACGGCAATATTTTAAAAATTTAGCGTGATGCGAGTAGGATACGTTTTGGTAACCGATGTGGATGCCGATGTGTCTTACATCGAATAAGAGAACCTACATAAACACTAAATCAAAATGCTACGTGACGTCGGGCACAATTAACAAAATGTTAGCGGTTTTTTTAAAGAAAATAATGGCAAGGAATGACACTATAAGAAAAGATATAGGACTTAATTAGGGCGTTAAAAGGCCCACAGGTTAGACCGTCGATCTAATAAAGAACGCGGGAAGCCGCTGGATGCGGGCAGCGCAGGACCGACTACAGTGGGTATCTCTCGGCTGACATGACGATGATGATGAATTATAATGTCTTCATAATCTTACCAATAGCAAGTTGTCAATAATAGAAGCACGTGTACCTGTAAAAGAGAAGGCTTGTTAATGAATGTTGCTTTGACGTTTAACCATAGATCAACATCTTATTGTACATTACACATATATACATACAATCAATCCCCAAAATATATATGCCCAAAATAGCCATGTGATGCCGGCAGAGTAGAACGGCATCATCCCATATCCTCCAATAAGTGTCGTAGAAGGTAACTAATGGATCAACAAAGGAGTATTGATCACCTTATACTCTGTCCAGCAATCCGCATTGGGCAAGCGTGGTAGACTACTGCCTAAACCTCCTACGATGACAAGGAGAGGCCTTCCCAGCAGTGGGTCGAATTATAAAGGCTGTTATGATGACTATGATGAATCCCCAAAAGGGGTTAAGCAGAGACTTAAATAACATTTGGTTACACATTAAGCCACTTCTGGAATTATGGGCCATGAAGTGTCTCATAAAAGTGACAAGTTGTCGTCTCACCTAATTAGAACATTATAGATTGCAATGAAGATATTGAGTTGAGTATTGAAAAAAATAAGTTCGTTTATTGACGCCTTCGTGGTGAAATGGTCAGTTACGTTACCTACACATCAAGCGGTCCGGGTTCGAATCCTGGTAGAAGCAAATGTCTGTGTGATGAACGCGAACAGTTTTGTTCAGGAGTCATGGTTGTTTATGTAATTCTTAAGGTTTATTTATAAAAATATCTTATTAAATCTGTGTATTGGTCCGGTATCTACGTGGTATGCAGGGTTTCATACCACGTCAGAATTATCAAGATAAATCTGCCCTTCGATAATCATCAGATCATTATCCGATAATTATCAAACAGATATAAGCCCTATTTCTTGCCATTACGTAAAGTTGAGGAAACAATCAATTCTTTATTTTTGTACACAACTCAAATTACGCTAATAATTAGAAAAAACAAAATTTATTTGCTTCGGCCACACACAAAACAAATGAATGAAGAAAATAATGATTATGTGACAGTTTAGATACGAAAATCCGTGTTTGGCGTATTGGCGTTAAGTGGTACGTTCCGATACACGCAGTCGTTGAATGCGACGAATAACAAGTGGAAAATATTTTCGATTGCACTTATCAAGATAATTATCAACCTTTATTTTTATTGAAAATTATCTGGATAATTATCAAAGATAATTATCACTTCAAACCCTGGGGTCAGAATCCATAACACAAATTCCCAAATTCCTAATGATACTTGCGAGTAATTTGGGCTAGATAATTGGTGTGAATGTGGTAACGTATTACTTTATTACTTGTCTCAAACGGACTTGCAAAATACGCGTCCCGGCTATACCTTTACTTTGCGTATGAGGCCATCTTTTGAATTGTAGACGTTTATATTTTGCCCTGAAAGGACTCCTCGCGCTTACATTTTTTCAAAACCGTTACCTTTTTAAAACGGAATTTGGTCTGTATGAGATGAAAATGGTTATTGTTCGGCTTGACTGCGGAAGTTCATAGTCTTCTTCTTAATTCCCCGGTCAGAATGTTTTTGGGGTCGTTGCAAATATGTCACCGCATTGCTTTAGATTTTGGTATAGTTATATAGCAAGCCGTTTGCATGGCACCAACCCTTCTTAATTTTTCACTTTCATACGACCCACAAGTTCCTTAGTCCTTTAGATTAGGTCTATTCTATTTATTGTTCGAGTATATTAATCGTCAACTTAATTACTTATACGATTTTAAATATTGTTTTAAATTGTATGAATGTTTTTTACTTTATTATTATTATTTAAAGTTTACCTATTCCACACAAAATTTGATACAATAAGCAAACTTAACGCTAAGAGACATTATCTACTGGTCATCCTGTGGGTCATACAGAACAGGTCAATGATGCGGCAAAAGAAGTATGAAATGAAAATTTCTCCTTCGTCTATGCATCGTATCATAAAAGAAGACTTCAAGCTTTGTGTTTGTCGAAGAAGGACAGGTCAACTTTTGACTGCAGCCCTACGTCACAAACGAACCTTGAGCACGACGAAGTTGTTGCAGACGATGGGCAACGGAAAATTCACTTTAGGATGAAAACAACTTTTATCAGGTCACTTAACTAATTTAGGTACTGATGAACCATTATTAATTATTTAATAAAATTGTGGTTATAATTCTATTAAATAATTAATGTTTTTGGAAACTGAATTTCGGGAAAAGCTCTGAAATATACAGACTCGATTCCTGAACTTCTTATAAAATGGTACCTACAACTATGTACGGAACCCTCGGTGGGCGAGTCCGACTCGCACTTGCCCAGTTTTTTTTCAATTAAACGTCTGTCACGCCGCTATTTATACTTATAATAACTTAATTTGCAGCTGACTGTACTTCACCAACACAGCGACTGAATGTCTTCAGAAATACCTAATATCTGAAGAAATTTTCCCACCCAAAAATCCATACATTATAAAATGATTGACAGCCTTTCAAACTCAATAACGATATTTTAATTAAATTACTTCGTGTAGGTAAAATTGTTTGACGTTTGATTTCGTGAAAGTTCGGAATCGAAACAATTACAACGTAGACCTCGGTACGAATGTTCAAGGTTCTTTATTTGTCTATTATAACGAGTGATTCCCGTCATTGAACAAAACTTTCCAACAAAACCGTTGAAAGTTGTTCAAATGATTAAGAGCGACGTGTACAAGGGCGTAATACTGATTTGAGTGTTCTTTTGTTTTTATTATACACTGAAGGTCAAAAATAACTAGTCACTTACGTAGATATTATATTTCCTACACAACACGAAGAAAGTTAAAGTGTTTTTAACAACGCGTAAGAAAACAGCTTTTACGGTGAAGGAAAACATCGTGAGGAAACCTGCAAACACCTATGAAGAAATTCTTAGGTTGTATGTGAAGTCGAATATAGAAGTCGACCAACCCGCACTTGGCGAGCATGGTTGACTAAAGCCTAATCGCCCCTAATGTGGGGTAGGCTTGAGACCCACGGTGGGGACATTATATGAGCTGTTGATGATGATGATACTTAGATAAGAGAAAGTCTTGTAATCGTCAAAAAATTCGATCTTTCGTGCTACGGAAATTCACGTTAAGTTGGTGGATGATGTCCTGCCTGCTGTCGGAAGACAGCATTCATTTGATAAGTATGCTGCAACCTATACAGAGTGATCCATCCAAATGCCAGTAGGCAGAAGTCAAAAACCATAAAAGAGCGAAATCTGTTCTTAGGAACCATTGCGTCGCTTTTGGATTTGAAACATAATGGCTTTAAAAAAAAATTTAACACTCATACAAATCGGGCATCGGACCTGGTAAAAATTCTAAATTCTATCTCTCAGAATGGAATAATTTTTGTGTTAACAAACGCGTAAATATTTTTAATACTTACTAGAAAAAATATACTGAACAAATCGACCTTGGTCCATAATGTAAGGTAGTTTCATCTTAACTGGGCGTCAAATATTTGCAAAAAATATTTCGTTCGGATCTTAGAAGTGCAAATTTCAAAGATTTGATGAAACAATGTTCACCATAAAATATAAGCACCAAGCACTGACAAATTTTCGACAGAAAACAGTGCCTCGGTGGTGTAGTGGTTAACGCAGCCCGGATTGAGGAAGATGCTGGGTTCGTTTCCCGCCTGAGGCAGGTCGATTTTTTTAGTGTATTTATCTCTCATAGTTTTTCACTTTTCCCTACTTACCTACCCACCCTTTGTACCATTTTTTTTTTAAATAAATCTTTGATTTCTCCCTTTTTTAGTTATCAATTAAAAAACAGGTAGTTGTGAAAACACGTAAAACTAACTAAGTATAGAGTTTTCGCCAAAACGTTTATCGGTCTTTTAGCCATACTAAGCTCTGTGTTACGACCGCACTGCAGCATACCCACAGCAAGGTTAATATAAATTTATAATTTTGCCGTAAGCCCTCCCGTCCGGAGACGCCGAAAAATTTCTGCTAAATCCATTCCTGAAATATGAGCTACTAAGCCGGTATCATCCTTCCATCGACCACGAAATATTAAATTGATTTGCGACCCCTGGCTTTAACTGCAATTACACGAAAATTATACTATTACATTGATAAGTCTATCAGAAAGGCTGAGATGATTATGAGAGTAACATCTGCCCTGGTTGAAAGCTATTGGTTGTGTGTTTACTAAATATTGGTGCCTCTTTTATGTAGGTGACAGGCTGGCAACCTTTCTATTTGGAGGCACTGCATGACCCATACTGCTTGAAGCGGGTTTTGTGTGACCAAATGTTACCAAAACTCTGCTCAACCCCTTTTCGGATCATGAGCGTGATTAAACGTATTTAAGAATATTATTAAATCATGGTAACATTGCGGTTACCGTCCTATTTAAAATGTCATTTCATTCGACCTACTGATCCAATTAATTGCAGGCGCAGATTTCTATGTGAATATAAATTTTAATAATTACGTTATCTTATTTTAATCATCATTATGATTTTTTTAACCTGAAAAATTAGTTTTTGTGTTTATGATAAAGGTGACACCACAACGCGCACGGGACGCCGTCGACGTGTACGTGACGATTGTACCGCGCCGTGCCGTCGAGTAGGACGCCGCGGTGTGACCTCCTCGACGTTTCCAATATTACAACCATAGATATAAGAAACTGTAGATGGGCAATGTAAAACAGAAACAGTATAGTAACACATTATTATGCGAACGAGATAGATAGTCGAGACCGTTTCACGTCCACGCAGGCGGCCTAACTCGGCCTGTCAGTCAGGTAGAACAGTAACTGTCAGACTGCAGTACTATTTTGCACGGTTCACCCTTGATTGGTATAACAACGTTTGGTCGAAAATCGCTTCGGCTAATTCAAGTTACAATAAAGTCATTTCGCATAATTATTCATTCGACCGAATATTTAGTTGGTAGAATTTTATAATACTAATAATAAATAATGTTTAACTAGAGTAATAATCATTTAGTCGAAAGATCGTATCGAATATTCAGTTCAGTAATAATTCAGTGAAAACGCTGCCGCGGCACGCTCGGTTCTTTCGCTCGGCTCGTGCACTGTGTTCATGTCAACATAACTCACTCGTCGCTTCGCTCCTCGCTAACCTATTGTTCAATTGAATGTTCGATAAAATACATGTTATACCACCTAAACAATACATCAATTGAACATTATACTTTTTAGCGCAAATGTTGTTATCGCAAATAAACATTCGATGAAATGAAAATTATGTTAATCGATATTATACAAAGTGATTATTTTCTTAAACGTTGTTCGAAGGAGTGATTTTCGACTAAACGTCGTTATACCAATCAAGGGTGAACCAATTTTCACACACACACAAATGTGCATTACGCACACATTGGTGCATTTTTTTGGTCTCGCCCTAGTCGATAGATTATCAATGGCCAACCTATAAACATCAGTAATTATAAATCAATGATTACGACACTCAGCGTGACGCACACGCCGACGTCAACTTTCCGCCCCGTCCCGCGGTGTGGCGTCTGCTTTAACACCTTATTTTTATTTTACTAATTTTTGACTTGACAATACGTGTGACATCAGAAATATGTCGTGACGTGACATGCCGTTGGTTGTAAAACGTTTAAAACACCTAATCTATGCGAAAAAATAAAACAATATAATATCTCATACTCGCAAATAGCTTAGGTAGTCGTAACTTCTCAAAGATCCGTAAATAGTTGAAATTAAATAAGGTTTAACAGAAGACCCTTAAAAGGGATTATTCGAAGAAAACACAAAAGCAATTGTCGGAATACAGGCAGCTTTTAAATATAATAACATTTTCTGGTCATTCAAGGAAATGGCAGGTGATATAATATTTACCGATTCAAAAACAACGGCCCCAACCTTATTTGAAAAGCAAATATCTCGTTTGAATAAGTGCTACTATCTACTTATACATAATATTTTGCGAAGTACCTCTTAATATCTTATTTACCTAAATAAGTTGCCACGAAAATGTTAATACTGTAAAAGCTTAAAACATTTACAAGTTCCGCGGTATAATGACGATGAAGTTTTATGTTGAAAATTGTAACTGGTAAGGAATAAAGTATGATACCACCTTGTGTAAGTAAAAGACCTAGGTCCAGTAATAGGGCTAATCACTGAAAATTTCTGTTTAGTCTGTAAGATGGACCACGAAAAACTTTTGGAGATGTAGTTTTTCTATTATCACGTAATACATGCTTTGAAATGTCGCGTGACTTAACACTTCTTGATCGGTGACGTCCATGGTTGCCAGGTGTTCGGTACTACCGAACCGTTCGGTATTTTACAACGTGTTCGGTGTTCGGTATGACAAAAATACCGAAGTATGGGAGATTCGGTATTTTTTTCTGATTATTTTTTCTCCCTAAACGAATTGACTGTCTTCTTCTTCTTCGTACGGGCAGTTTCCGCAACTCGACGGCTGATGTGCCTATTTTGCGTCGGAGGGTGTGGACCGGATCACTCCAGCCATCCCAGCTCTACCAGGAAGTCGCCTAGCGCCTTGAGGTTGCCTAGCAACTCCTGGCCGCTCCTCAGCGACCCGAGGAAGCGAGCCCGGTATTCTACCACTCCTCTGCACTCCAGCAGGACGTGAGCGGCTGTTTCTTCCTCCGCCATGCAGGCTCTGCACAGTGGGCTGTCTGTCACATCTATATTGAAAAGATTTTTGTTAAAGTTGCTATGTCCCGAAATTGCGCCTGTGATTAGACGTAACTGGTATCTTTTTAGCTGTAGCAATTTCTTAGAGAACCTTGGGTCGATATGCGGTAGAAGTAATCTCGCCTGTCGGCATGTCTCTAAGGTGTTCCAATATTTATCATGTTCTAGGTGGGAGTGTTCTATAATCCTACCTTTGAACCAGCTTACCGGGAGAGGGACCATGGGTTCTGGCCCTATCGGTGTTATGCCCGATCCCTTTCTAGCTAGTTCGTCAGCTGCGTCGTTGCCCCTTGCGCCGCTGTGTCCCTTTATCCAGTATATGGTTAGTTTGTTCTCGTTACCTGCCTTATTTAGGGCTTCGTGGCAGTCTTGTATTACGAATTGACTGTCAAATTTTACGCAATCGGCATCGATGTTGCGTAGTATCCCTACTTATGGGCCAGCCACACACTCGACGAGTGAAGAAGACGAGAGAAGAGACGAGAAAGGAGGCAGACGTAGTATGGCAACCTTACTCGTCATGCTCCTCGTCCTGCCCAGCGTTCCCTATTTTGTCGGCCTTTTTGTGCATGAGTGAAACGATCGGCAATACGACAAGGAGCTTTTTTTTTATTTATTTATTTTTGCTCATTGTTCGGTATTTTTTTGGAAAAGACCTGGCAACCCTGGTGACGTTACAAGCCCCATGCCTGAAATTACATGCTCTTTATCGTTTTAAATATTTAGGTACCTACTGATTTGATTTAGAAAAAATAAGTGTCTAATATTTTTTGGTAATCAAGCTATTAAAGTATAGCTTGTTAAGTATTGAAAGGATGCTCAGAGAAACACTGTTGGTTAATAATTAATTAATATTTATTTTCACGTTGATGCGTCGGTGGCGTAGTGCGTGAGAGCGTCGTCTCCCACCCGGGAGGCACTGGTTCGATCCCCGCCACGTACCAATGTGTTTTCAAATTTTGAATTCATATGTACGTTTAATCGACGCTTTTACGGTGAAGGATAACATCGTGAGGAAACCTGCACACACCTCTGAAGAAATTCTTAGGTTGTGTGTGAAGTCGACCAACCCGCACTTGGCCAGCGTGGTTGACTAAGGCCTAATCACCCCTAATGGGGTAGGCTCGAGCCCCTCGGTGGGGACATTATATGAGCTGTTGATGATGATGATGATTTATTTTCACAAAAATACAAAGCGTCAAGTTACAAAAAGTGAGAGCCACCAGAGTCGGTAGAGAGCGCACGTTCCGAAACATCGCCCAATGAATTGTCTAGTTAGGTACGTTAAAAAAAACCGCCTCCGTTTTTTTAGGTCAGTGCCAACAACAATATTTGTAATAAAAGTTGTCACTCTCGTATTTGGGAATGATCTCAAAAAATAACATTTAGATTTTTTAAGCAAAATTTACCAATAAAATGCCTAGTAATGAAATGTTTTTTTTTAATATAGAATCCGACTAATAGCTCTACAAAACTAAAAGCATAGGAAACTCTCCCAAAAAACACTGATATTCATATTTTTAGACATACTGATATTTTTAATCTGTGTCACGGTGCATTAGGGCGCGCGTGCCAATCTCCATAAAATCTTATTGCAGTGTCATAACGTTATGTTTTTAATTGAAACAGGCGGCGGTTCAGAGAAACACTAATCGTCATTTGTTTAAGTAACTGTTTTTTCGTTTTACCTATTAGATATAAAAGTTTTATTGATAATGGTATAAAAAAGAGATTTTTGCACGTATAGAATTGTGTAGAAAAGAAAGAGGTAAGGCACTAGAAAAAAAATCGGGAGTGGTCTCCTCTAACTTTCTCGTATACCGGAAACTACTCATAAGTTGATAGAAACCTTATATTTTGATGTTATACATGCAAACGTGAAAATGCGTCAAAATCTCGAGGTCGAATTTATTTACGATTACAAGACTTCCTCTATACCTACTACGTATACGAGAAAGTAAAAATCGGGAGTGGCTTTCTCGTATACCCTTAACGTGCCGACGAAGTACGGAGGAAAATCGATTTTGAAAACTTTTCGGCCACCCATCCGAGTAACGACCGTGCCCTTGGTTGCTTAACTTTCGTGATCGACGACTCAAAAGTTGATAGAAAACTTATATTTTGATGTCATACACACATGTTAAATTTGGTTGCAATAAGTTAAAGCATACTCGAGTTATCATGCTAACGCACATACAGACATAATTCCAATAAAATATTTTTAGCAAAAAAATAGGACAACCGACTTCAATGCGTACAAATTTAAACTAAAAAGTAAGAAATAAATAATATTTTTATGAATTAGTTGAAAAGAGCGTCATAGAAAACCAAGGAAAGTATTGATACACATTTATGATTCTTTATTTATAATTCATACTCCGATATATTTGGAGCCGGTGCCAGCTAGCCAAGGAGGATAGTGTTTGCAATTTTCGAACTTCACGGAGCAGCGGATTATTTCTCATCTTCATCATTCATTATTATGTATAGTTAATGGATTAATCAAGTTCGTATCTATTAGGTAAGTTTATTTTGCTTAGGCTAGCACCGCCTCCAAATATATCGGAGTATGAATTATAAATAAAGAATTATAAATGTGTATCAATACTTTCCTTGGTTTTCTATGACGCTCTTTTCAACTAATTCATAAAAATATTATTTATTTCTTACTTTTTAGTTTAAATTTGTACGCATTGAAGTCGGTTGTCCTATTTTTTTGCTAAAAATATTTTATTTTATTATTTTTAGTGGAAATAAAGTATATTTTATTTGAAAACGGATAGGCCTACTAGGCGCTCATTAAAACTTAAAGGAAACTTAAACTAAAACGTTTTTTTTGCTATTACTGATTTGTTCAAAAAGGGGTCGAATTTATATAGATAAAATTTATACGGGCCATCTCTGATCTTGACGTACCTAAAAAAGAATCATTAAAATCGAGTCATAATACTCATAATTGACGAAGTAATCAGGTAACAAACACAAAAAAAACAGTCTGATAGAGAACTTCCTCTTTTTTTAAGTCGGTTTACAAATAATATCACGTCTCAGACCTGTATCTCATTACAAATGCCTGCCATTCATTCAAAATGAATGGTAAGTTAATGAACTATGAACCTAGTTATTTAACTTAAGTTCATAAAATAATTTGTCATAGTTTATGTGTTGACTATTGGACCTACTAACCAAAATTTCACTATTGCATATTAGGTAATGGCAAGTTCAAAAAAAAAAAATGACAATATTTTTGTGTTCGTGGACGATATTATTATTTCATCCCCAATGAAATTATCATTTTAACAAAAAAGTACTGAACCAATTTCGGTATAATTTATACGGGACCACCTTTGGAGTATGTCCTTCCTAACGAAAAAAGAATCTTCAAAATCAATTCATAATTGACGGAGTAATCGCGGAACATACATACAAAAAAAAAACATACAGTCGAATAGAGAACCTTTTTTGAAGTCGGTTGAAAACGGTATTTTTGGACTCATGGGGGTCCAAAACGTGTAAAGCTGTTAAAATCTCGAGGTAAAATTTTTGACAATTATAAGACTTCCTCTATACTACGTATACGAGAAAGTAAAAATAGTCTAGAAATAGAGAAAAGTCCAAATAGTCTCATAAATATATATAATTTTTGCCTTGGTAATGTAAATGCTTAACCCTTTTTTGAGGTTGTACTTTTTTAGGCGCCTTATGAAAAAAAGATGAGACTGAAATTTTAAGATGCGCGCGCACCACTGTAACACAAAAGTCACAGGTTGAAGTCAAACTCAAAGTCCCGAAATAAATATATATGACACATATTGTACTAAATATTACAAGATTCTTAATTTTAAATATTCATTATTGATTATTTAATATTAAAAAAATAACGAAAAATATAAAAAAAATGAAATTATTTTATTTTTATTTCTTAGTTGTGTGCAAAGAAGTATAACTTCTCACGCGCGTACATAAGCACAAGCACCCATTTTTTTTAACCGACAAATTGATTAAAATCACGGAAAGAAGAACAAAAGAAAAATCACGGAACATACTCGTACATGGGATAATTTTGGAGGATCGATGAGCGATCAATGTAAATAAAATTTTGGGGTCGCTATTTGAATCAATCTGTACAAAAAAGTCTTTGACAAACATATTTAAGGATTCGATCTTAGGCTTTATATACATGAGCGGCACATTAAAGGTAAACTACACCTGACGACAGCCGTCTGCGGAGTAAAAGTTATTACAAGGAAATAACTATTTCAATCAAACCTTTGTTAAATTTGATTATTTTTTTTTTCTTTTTTTCCATTTACTTGGATACTGTGTGGAATACACTTATGTGGAATGTACAAATCCAACTTTGTAACCAAAAAATATCACGAAATCGAACTCGTAATCTTTATAACGACATTTTTATCGCTAAGCCTAATGGGTCGTTAATATCATCCACATTTTAATGGCTCCTTGATGCAGGTGGCACCATAAAGTGGGATTTTATAAATTAATCAGGTGCTTGCATAAGAAATAACAAATTTATAGGAGTATTGGAATTTAATATTAGGTTGGGGAAAAAGTCTTTTCGCATTATAGTATGTATAAACTTGTAATAAAATCTCTTTGGCTATACTATTTGTATCTGGCTGGTTTTGGTATCATTGAAAGTTTAAATTTTAAAGAACATAATTCCAAATTCGAATTAGGAAAATGTGTGATTTTCATTTGTTTTTCGTACCGCCAAGATGAGTGAATCTAATGAAGAAATTCGATACATTTTAAAATTTTACTACAAAAAAGGTAAAAATGCAACGCAAGCCGCGAAAAAAATTTGCGCTGTTTATGGACCTAGTGCAGTGTCTGTGAGAGTAGCACAAATTTGGTTTAAGCGTTTTCAATCCGGAAATTTTGATGTCAAAGATGCACGTTGCTCAGGTCGCCCTATTACAGATAAAATGGATGCCATTTTTGAAAAAGTGGAGCAAGATCGGCATGTCAGTAGTTACGACGTAGCTGAAGAACTGGGAATTGACCACAAAACAGTTTTGGCGCATTTGAAAAAAACTGGGTACACAAAAAAGCTCGACATTTGGGTACCTCACGAGCTCACTGAAAGAAACCTAATGAACCGTGTACTCATTTGTGATTCTTTATTACGACGTAATGAAACCGAACCATTTTTGAAGAAGCTGATAACTGGTGATGAAAAGTGGATCACGTACGACAAGAACGTGCGAAAAAGGTCGTGGTCAAAGGCCGGTCAGGCTTCACAGACTGGCGAAACCCGGGTTAACTCGCAACAAGGTGATGCTGTGTGTGTGGTGGGATTGGAAGGGCATTATTCATTATGAGCTGTTACCATCAGGCAGGACTATCGATTCTGAACTCTACTGCGAACAACTGATGAGATTAAAGCAAGAAGTTGAGAGAAAGCGGCCGGAATTAATCAACAGAAGGGGTGTGGTTTTTCATCATGATAACGCTAGACCTCACACATCTTTAGCCACTCAGCAAAAATTAAGAGAGTTTGGCTGGGAGGTGTTAATGCATCCGCCGTATAGTCCTGACCTTGCACCTTCAGATTTCCACCTGTTTAGGTCCCTTCAGAATTCTTTAGGCAGTGTCAGGTTAACATCACGAGAGGACTGCCAAAACCACTTGTCGCGGTATTTTGACCAGAAGTCCCAAAATTTCTATAGCAATGGGATCATGTCCCTACCTACAAGATGGCAAAAAGTTATCGAACAAAATGGTACCTACATACTTTAGTTAAATGTAAATAAACTATATTAAAAAATGTTTTGAATTTTCTTAAAAAATGCGAAGAAACTTTTTCCCCAACCTATTATATTATTTGGAATCTCAACCTTGCAAGTTACAAAGTTTCACTCGATAGAAAAAGATATCTAATTTGGCACTAAATTAAACCGTTAAACCACGATTTCTATTAAAAGAAATTATCAAAGAATTTTAAAATTTCACATCATGTTTTATGTTATGACTATTTTTTTGTGTGTACAATAAAGAATATATTATTATCATTGTAAACTACGGTAGGTGGGTCAGCTGCAGAATTACCTACCTCATCAGGTAACCGCAATAAGCTATTATTAGATTGTTAACTGACTCTTAAACATTTAAAAAATCAGATCTATCAGCCAGTGCCATCATCATCATCATCAACAGCTCATATAATGTCCCCACTGAGGGGCTCGAGCCTACCCCACATTAGGAGCGATTAGGCCTTAGTCTAATCGCTCCTAATGTGGGTTGGTCGACTTCACACACCACCTCAGAATTTCTTCATAGGTTTCCTTCACCGCAAAAGCGTCGAATTAACATACATATTCAAAATTTGTAAACACATTGGTATATAGTGGGGTTCAAACTGGTGCCTCCCGAGTGGGAGACAACACCCTTACGCACTACGATGTCGACGTTTTTTTAGTGTGTGTAGTGCCCATCCTGCCGAAAATAGATTTTTCACATAAACACGTAATTTTTAAGTGAAAATTAGGTCATACATAAAGTACCCAAAGCACAGGCAACAGAAGCAAAGTTGGTCTGCCTTTGCGCGACCTGCCGGAAGCCCTTGGCAGACCTAGGTAGCCGTGGGATTGACATCGGCACAAGATAAGAAATGGGAAGGGACAAGAAAAAATGTAAAAAAAATTGGTTGTCTGTAAAGTCGGTTTACTGACGATAGTTGAACGTGACAACGTCTTAAGAAAATACTGATGGAATGGTAGCATTTTTCAAAAGAAAAATTTAATTTCATTTGTTTAATAGATTTCGCATTATAGTATGAATAAACTTGTAATAAAATCTCTTTGGCTATACTATTTGTATCTGGCTGGTTTTGGTATCATTGAAAGTTTAAATTTTAAAGAACATACTTCCAAATTCAAATTAGAGAATTAGATTCAGAGCGAGGTAACGCCGCATGACGTCATGTTTTTTCGTGCGTGCAGCCGGCTCTATCGAATTATAAGACGTTGTCACGTCAAAAACTATGGACTCAAAAGTGATATTCAGTGAGTCGCAGGCCACTACGGGTTTTGCCATAAAATTGTCTATTTATATTTAAGATCGTAGTATCTCACCAGCCAGACTTAAAACAGGAACAAGATGTGATTAGCAAAAAAAAACATACATACATTATATATAGATATATAAAATAGAATACAATGGAATAGAATTGAATGGAATGGAATGGAACGGAACGGAACGTAATAGATGATCATCAAAATGATAATCAAGAATTAACAATAAATTATGACACTCATAATTCATTGTTAATTCTTTTTTGTTTTAATCTCAAAATG
The DNA here is from genome assembly GCA_955850985.1 of Elophila nymphaeata. Lineage (NCBI taxonomy): Eukaryota > Metazoa > Arthropoda > Insecta > Lepidoptera > Crambidae > Elophila > Elophila nymphaeata. The sequence goes on along the minus strand of OY039090.1, from coordinate 15,035,830 downwards.
AACAAAAATACCTAAAAATAACATGAGCAGACAAATATCTCTTGGTGTTAAGATTGGATGACGCTGACAGCTGTAACAGAGTTCATACTGTAAGCGTACATTCATCAAAGTACCAATAATATTTTTATCGTAGTATTGTTGTTATATACACGTCTCCATGTGACCCCATGCACACGTAGACATTGCTCGCAAAGCGATAGGTACACTAGCTGGAAAGACCCGGAGTGTACGATCGTAAAATGGCCGCGAGCTCGAATTTAGACCATTTTTCAAATAAATATTAAAAATATCTGCATGCATATAATATTGTTATCATATCTAGCATTATATAAATTATTATATAGTAAGTATATTAAATGAGTATAATTTAGAAAACATTGTTTACCAATCAAATTTTTACCAATTTATATTTTTTTTGGTACCTATTTTTAGTATTTTATCTTAATTTTTTACTTATTTAGTGGATTAGGATAGTATATTTTCTATTGCAAAAAGAATGTTCGCAAAGTATAGTTTGCCATTATACTGCTTGTATTTTATCTGAAAGATAGCTTCAAAATGCATTTTCGTGAAACTACGCAATAACATTCTCCTCGCTTTACAAAACTATAAGTGTAAATTAAAATATCTCTCTAAGTGGTTTCAATCAAGAATTAATCTTCCTATAATACATAATTTATTTGCAAAGTCTGTTCACGTCCCTGGTCTGTAAAATCCACAAAATGTGACAATTTTGACATTAATCGAGTGCACGCCCTTTAGAAGATTTATGTAGCTAATATTATTAAAACAGTTGAAGTTTTCTTTGTAAAGTAGTGAATAAATTTATTACTATTGTTACTTCGAAAATATAGAGTAATTTCACACTCTTCTGTACAGGGGTAATGTCTCAGTACGGGCCTTCGAGGTGGTTATGTTCCAATGCGCTCCAAAGTCAACCCTCTGAACCCTACCTCTTATTCTAGCCGTTTCTTGACCAATCTAAGATTCCATTTACCAAACGAAAATTAATCGAATTCCCAGCACAGCAGAATTATAGGTCTCACAGTCAAATCTATTCAAACTCGCTCTTGGAAACACCTTCGGAGAATTCCATAATGCTAAGCAAATTGTATCTCAAATACCTTTTAGAATATCAAAAGATGTATTTAGGTTCACGATACAAATCGTTTGGGATTTGATAAATCTTGCTACGCTTTAGAATTAAACTAAGAATACGTTTCTGAGGATTTAAAGTGCTTTTTAAAGTCAAAGAGGAGGCTGTACAATAGTGGTAAATTCCACTCTGATTTGAATCTGCGTCTTGATTTCTCTTTACAAATTTAGTTTATTTGAAGCTTTTGAATTAGCAATTATGATTAAGGTTCAGATGTATTAAAACATCGTAAATTTTATATATCACGTCTCGTGATGTTTGCCCGGGCTAATCAGATGTTTTAGGGGAGTGACAGCGTTATAACCACTTTGGCACTAGGCAAGGGGGTGCTAAGTAGGCAGGAGTCTGACATAACCCAGGGGCCGCTCTTCGGGTATCCATGACAGATTACACCTCCTCCTTCCATCGGGGTCCAGAAGGTCTCTTCTTGCTCTCTCTTTCACTCCTCCTTGTGAAGGAAGGAAAGGGAGAGTAACGAGGGGTTAGGGGTGGGAAGGAGAGTGACATCTGTCCTGGTTGTAAGTTTTAGTTCAGTGAAGTTTTGTTACTTTTTGGGTTTAATACCCCATTTATTTATTCATTTATTGTACACGAGAATTACAAAGATAGGAAAAGTTACAAATTATAAATGGGACAAAAGTTGTGACTTATTATTAAAAGAAGTCCCTTCCAACCCACCTGTGATAGGAGACATACTGAGAAACTGCGATGTCGGTTGTACTAATAAAATAAATAGGTAGGTATACTCGTATTACTTATACTAGAGATGTGAATACATACACATATGTATAAATACAAAATATATATTTAAACAAATAAATACAATAATAAAACATCATCATTCTTGCGAATAATGATGTTTTATTTTTGTATTTATTTGTTTGCAATTTTATTTTTGGTCGGTGTAATATGTTTATTACTTTTTAAGGTCAGACGATATTTCACATCTGAGCAGCTCCTAAGCCTATATCGAGCGCAAGTTCGCTCCTGCTTCTCTAAGTAGGAGCGAACTTGCGCTCGATATATTACTGTTGACACATTTGGGACGGATCTGCTCGATATCAGTTAGATGCATTGGACTCGGTGGAGCACCTTGCGAAGAGACTCATCAGTAATAACGCACTCGTTGAAGAAAATCTCCAGAGCCTTGACCATCGAAGGCGTGTGGCTAGCCTCCCGGTCTTTTACCGGTTACATTTCGGAGAGTGTGCGGAAGTTTTACATAATTTGATCTCCTCTGCCTCTTTCCACCACCGGACGACCAGGCGCGGCGAGGGCTTTCACCCTTATATTGTCGACATTCCTCCAATTCGCATGAAGCGATTTGCTTCAGCGTTCATTATGCGAACAGCTAAGGAGTGGAACTCCTTGCCGAGGTCTGTTTTCTCAGATCAGTATAATCTGTACGTGTTTAAGGGCAGAGTGAACAAGCATCTTCTAGGCGAGCGTGTACCACCTTAGGTATTATCTTCACTTTCCATCAGGCGTGATTGTGGTCAAACGCCCAGCCTATTTAATCCACTCTCCTCGATCAGTCGTCATCTCAACATTAACACCCTCATTTTATGTCCATACCCCATACCATGCCAATCTGTTACTATTTCGAGGCACTGAATGGCCTATACTGCTAGATGTGGCTCTGCTCAACCCCTCTCGGTACTATGAGCATCCGTCCGGTTTACCACAAGCAGCTCAGATCAATTCTGAAAGATTTAAAGTATTACAAAAAGTGAGTAGGTAGGTAGGTACCGAATACTAAATCTCCAGTACCTAATATAAACTCACTAATCTTTAGTAACATAAAAATGCTTTAATATGATAAAAATATATGACTTTATAATGTTGTTCCCTGAAAAAGCGCTCTGTTTCAACATCCGATTTTCATAGCCCCAGTTTTTATAATCTTTAATTTCTCAGATCTCAGATTGCCAATTTTGTCAAAATTTTCAGAAACCGTTTAATGGCCTACTACCTTTCAAATAATACCACTTTCACTGGTACCACCTCAGGCCCAAGGTTCTATGGAGGGTGATCCGTCTCATTTGACAACCCAAAAAATTAAGCCTCATTTCTATGTTGCAAAATCAAGAAATGGAATTTGCTACCAGCACACGTGTTCTCTCCTTCTATAAATCCTGGGTCATTCAAAAGAGGCGTAAAGAAGCATCTTGCAGGTCGGTAAGGCTAGGGTGGCTAGCGCAGCGGTTTATCTCTCGCACCAGCTATCTTCGTATTTGGACTCCACTTCTGCTTACCATCAGGTGGTATAGAGGCATTCGCTTGACCTTTTATGTAAAAAATATATAAAAACAGTCTGTGTTTGTGTTGAGAGAGAGACAGATAATTTAGCATGTTCGAGTCATGAGCGAAGAAATAAATAGGCTTCAATTCCATAGAATGTAAAAATCGCTTCCCAGCAGTCGTCGTGCGCTTAAGTTAATTAAATTAATAAGGTAAGTAAGTACATTTTCTAATCCTAGTAATTTAACTACACAAATAAAACTCACCAACTTTTTGATGAAATGGAAATTATTCGATTCTCACGCAAATGTAAACTCCAGCTGAACAAATTGTTTCAGAGATTAAATCTTGAATCTCATCTTTGAAGATATTACAACAATATGTTCCACAAACAAAAACAAAAAAGAATTAAGCCATCTTCAAAAGAAAAGGGAGAAAAAAAAACGATCTAAAAGTTAATATGATAACTATTTTTTTGAGGTCGTTTAATACCTACTGTAAATGTACAGTAGCTTTACTCATGTAATCATTTCATTTAAATTATGGCTGGCGTCGACCTCAAAAAAATAGTTATCATAAATTGACTTTTAGATCGCTTTTAAAATATAAAACTTTTATTTCTCCCATTTCTATTGAATTTGGTTTAATTTTATAAAATATTTTTTTATATTTCATCATTTTTTAAATCAAATAATCGGGAGTGGTCTCCCCTTGACTTTCTCGTATACGGGGAACGACTCAAAAGTTAAATTTGGTTGCAATAAATTAAAGCATACTCGAGTTATTGTGCTAACGCACAGACACACACACACAGACATAATTCCAATAAATGGTATTATTGGACTCAGGGAGGTCCAAAACGTGTAAATCCCTTAAACTAACATAATACAAAAACTGTGTAATTCTGATAATAATACATACATACAGGTCGAATTGATAATCTCCTTATTTGATTTTGGAGTCGGTAGTCGGTCATATTAAGAATATCTATCGATCAGTCACAAAAAAAAGTGTTTTAAAATTTCCAATAACTAAGCCATCGAGAAGAATCTTACGCGAGTAAAAATTAACATAAAACAAAGCTATGAGTCCTTGTTATATCAACGGCGCAGAGTCGAGAGCTTTCCAATTACCTTAAAAAAACTTAGCTTCAAAAGAAAAATATGCCCTCAAAGGTTCATTGGCGCATGTCATCAGGTACTGGCAATTATAAATTGGGTTACGAACCAAAATTTATATAAGTACTTCTTGGGAATCACACAGATACGTAGATTAGACTCTCCCACAAACAGCCCACTCCGCTTGGTCATAAAAATAACCTTTAACCTACTGATCAATCCTAAACACTACCATTTTTACTTTCTCGTACGTAGTAAGTATAGAGGAAGTCTTGTAATCGTCAAAACATTTCGATTTTGACGGATTTATATATTACGTTTTGGACCTCAGTGAGTCCAAAAATATTTTTTTTTGGAATTATGTCTGTGTGTCTGTGCGTTAGCACGATAACTATATCATCGATAACACGAGCATGCTTTAACTTATTGCAAACATACGTGTATGACATCAAAATATAAGGTTTCTATCAAATTTTGAGCAGTCGATCACGAAAGTTAAGCAACCCAGTGCGCGGTCGGTACTCGGATGGGTGACCAAAATTTAACATGCATGTATGACATCAAAATATATAGTTTCTATCAACCTTTAAGTCATTTCCGGTATACAAAAAAGTCAAGGGGAGACAACTCCCGATTTTTAGATAATGGGCTACTCAACCAGTGGTCGAGGTTTTTATGGTCCAGTAGCATTTCATGATAGGCCGCACATTTCATGATATGGCCAATCATAAGAGCATCATCCGAGACACACCGCACCTACAGAGATAGCTTATTTCTTTAGACCGCGGTGTGAACCGAAGTATGAAAAGACGTGAAACGATGCTCGCCCGACTGGCCCAACTAGCTGACGGTGTGGCCTGCGCGGAACGCAGTCGCAAGGATATTATAGTTTTTTCGTACCTATTTATAAGAATATTTTTAAGGAATTAATAGATATTATCTCAAGTAATTTACAAAAAGAAATGATATGTTGCGGTATGTTTTGATAATTTATTCAATTACAAATCGTAGTTTATTTAGTGACAACTTTGATTTTTCTCTATCGAATTATTTCTAGTCTTGTTTCTAACTCTGCTACTGATCCACGAACTTACCACCGTTTAACTGAACTTTTAAAACTCACGATCCTAAATATCTTTGCAACTTAAATGTCTATGATTTTCAGAATTGTTTATATGTATAGTCAAATTCAAAGTAAAGTCAAAATTTCTTAATATTCATTTAGGTACAATTTGTACATTTATGAAAGTCAATTTTGATGCCATCGGTTCAAGAGTCTACATAATACATGTCCTGCCCAGAAGTTTATAATTCCTCTAATTTAGGAAATACTTGAGTTAATGGTGAGCGGTTCCGGTCCATGTTCCATATTCGGCAAAACATACGAACAACTGACATCTAAATAACTTCAGCACCTATTCCGGACACAGGAATTAAGTAAATTTTTCCCTCGCAAATTCTCTCAGGCCTTCTATTTCCCTAAAGGATACCTTTATCCTCTCAGGGAACGAAAGGGTTAATACTTTATACATTCGCTTAAAATTCATCCCCTGGTGTCATGTTACGAGTATCCCAGTCTTTTATTTGGGAATTAATGAAAAGCCGCATTTAAAGTACACGTGGAAGTTTCCGTAGAAAATGGCAACACTGAACTGGTGACGCTTTGTGCAAAAGGACGAGAATCCATTGCCGTAAATCCTTATTAAAGTATGATGACATAAAATGTTTTTTTGTGTTGTTTTTAACTCTCCCTTTCAAAGGAACGTAAACGAATCTAGTACATACAGCCTTCAGTTTATTGTTATGTATTTAGTTTATATTACTTTTTTTCCTGGAAATTAATATTAAACTATGGGTTTCACACATTCAAGAGTCATTAAATTCACTTATTTTTAACAATTGTCAACGCTTCGGGCTATAGCGGTGATCTTATTTCTGCGGAACTCATCATTTCTGATTCGATTACGCTGAAAAACTCCAAGCTTAACCCTCTCCATAGCTTTCTGGGTGACTTTAAGCCTTCTTATGAGACCCAATATAAGTGACTAATAATTGAGAACCTTTAGTAGCAGTGGACAGGCAGGGACAGGCAAATTGCAAAGATGATTGACGGCCGTTGGGGTGGAAAGGTTCTTGAATGGTGGCCGCAGTCGAGAGACGCAGCGTTAGCCCTCACAAGATGTATCAACGGTCTGGGAAAGGATGATGAGGGCAGGTAGCATGGAGGCCTATGTTCAGCTCTTGGTTATAATGATAATCAAGTATTCTAAGCGCCTCTTAAAATTTATTATTTTGACTGCTAATTTCGGCTCTCATCAGAGCATTTAATAAAAGCTCTAAGCATTATCATTTGGAAAACTTACAAAAGTGACAGACGGTAATTTGATAAAGGAATATCAACTTAACTTTCCAAGTTGCATTCGGATAACATGTGGGAACTTCGCTCCCACAGGGAGTCAAGTTAATATTTCAGTTTCACATAAAATATTTCACTGCGGCAGTCAGTTGAATATTTAATTTGGAGTCTAATGAAAACGCCGGTGGATTCCTCGTCCCGTACTCTCGTAGATTAGGGTACACAGGAGAGGTATTTCATTTGGCGTTCCTTCTTTGGACGACCCAACTCGGTGCTGTCACCGATACCGGCATCGGTGGATGCATAGCTATGAAATTGTTTCAAAGTCAAGTCAAAAGTCAATGCCGGCATGTCGGTGATAGCAAGTCTCCCACTGGAGTCGGCTGGCATCGCTATGTATGTGTTGCGCACCCACGCAAGCTTCTATGTGTGCGTGTGGTAACTCTCTTTGAAATTAACCCAAGCCGGTAGGCCCAATGAAGAAATGACTCAAAAGTGCAACGCCCTGCTATCAAAAATTATTCACATCGCATCAAAACAACACTCATTTTGGATAACGTAGATGATTAATCTGCTTGATATTTGTAGACGACGGAATTGTTAGCAAAATAACTGCAATATTTACATCAACTTATATGGTTCTCTCTCATACAAATCAACACTGATTTTCATTTGGGTTGATATAAATCAATTAGCAATATAATAGCTTTTAATAACACAGTTATTATTTTATTTTCCAAATGATTTTAGTTCGATTAATAAATGAAATAATTTATTAATCAAATCAAAACAAAATCTCGTGTCACGATGTTGGTGGTTGCACTCCTCAGAAATGACTAAACCGATTTTTATGATTTTTACTTTCGCTTATGCATATCTTGTAATCTGAATCAATCTTGTAAATGTCAAAAAATTCGACCTCGAGATTTTGACGGATTTACACCAAAAACCGTTTTTGGATTTATGTCTGTGTGTGTGTGTCTGTGGGTTAGCATGACAACACGAGTATGCTTTAACTTATCGAAACCAAATTTAACATGCATGTATGAAATCAAAATATAAGGTTTTTACCATTTTTTGAGTCATCGATCACGAAAGTTAAGCAACCAAGTGCGCGGTCGGCACTCGGATGGGTGAACAAAATTTAACATGCATGTATGACATCAAAATATAAGGTTTCTATCAAGTTTTGAGTCGTTTCCGATATACGAGAAAGTCAAGGGGGGACCACTCCCGATTTTTTAAATTACTATGTACTGCTAAGCGTTGTCCTTTTCCCTACCCCGTGGAACATTACTTAAGATGAGACTACAACATGTAGTTTTAATAAACAATTAGTCTGTAGTTTTAATCTTTAGGAAAGTTATTTTAGTAATTTTATTTTTGCGTTTACAAACGCGTAAATATAATACTAGAAAAATGCACTGAAAAAAAATCGACTTGCCTCAGGCGGGACTCGAACCCGCACCTTCCACAATCCGGGTGGACGCGTTAACCAATTTCACCACCGAGGCACTGCTTTTCGCTGTCGAAATTTGTCAGTGCTTGGTGCTTATGTTTTTATGGTAAACATCGTTTCATCAAATCTTTGAAATTTGCACTTCCAAGACCCGAACGAAATATTTTTGCAAATATTTGACGCCCAGCTAAGATGAAACTACCTTACATTATGGAATAATTTTATTTTTGCGTCCACCCGGATTGTGGAAGGTACGGGTTCGAGTCCCGCCTGAGGCAAGTCGATTTTTTTCAGTGCATTTTTCTAGTAAGTTATTTTAGTGTTAAAAGGATTCGAAGTTCTGGACCCGCTCCCGAATTGCTCGGACTGCTAAGATGCTTCAGAGTGTAAAATCTGTCCTTTTCTCTCCTCTCTTTTATTTGAAACCCTCTAAAGCCTCTAGAAAATTTCCACTTGTGACGGACCTGTGCAACCATTGGAAAAGTTAGACCTACAGGTTCCAAGAGATAATCCTATATCTGACACAGCAACGGTCAAAAATAAACTTTTTATTTTTGACTAGCTTTTGCACGCAACTTCATCCGCGTAGAATAGTTACTTAAGGCATTTTTTTTTTTTAGGTACTTAATACATGTTTATTTTATTTATTTCTTACCAAGTGCCTTAATTCAAAGTTTCTTGGATTATTCTTTGATAATGACGAAAATGAAGCGTCATTGGCGTGAGCATCGTCTCCCACCCGGGAGGCACTGGTTCGATCCCCGCCACGTACCAATGTGTTATCAAATTTTGAATTCATATGTACGTTCAATCGACGCTTTTACGGTGAAGGAAAACATCGTGAGGAAACCTGCACACACCTATGAAGAAATTCTTAGGTTGTGTGTGAAGTCGACCGACCCGCACTTGGCCAGCGTGGTTGACTAAGGCCTAACGGTATGGGCTGGGCGTTGATCAGTCAGACTTTGCCTTTTATATAATAGATTAGATTTCTTTTTGATTATTGATTTACCAATATTCGTCAACTATTGTCAAGAAAACAATATCGAAAAAATGTTAAACTTCCGTCAATAATACAAGTATTCGAGCTTTGAATTTACGAGCACGCTTCATTAACTCAAAATTTATTATCATAATAAGAAAGATAAAATTCAAACAATCTGAATTTTTAGCATCAAAACCATTAGCTGGCTTTTACTGAAATTTCAACTTTACTGCAACGGATATAAGAAACACGTGTTTAATGAAAAACTTGTATAAATAATGGTATTTAAGGTAGGCTTAATTTTATCGCGAGTTTTATTAGTTTGGCTATCACTCGTAAGATTTTTAAATTCAAAATATAGATAACTGTACATCGATGTCGATAAAATTGGATCGTCTCTATAAATCGTGGAAAGGTTATACTACAGATATTTATGCCGACGTTAAGATTGGTAGCTAGTTATTTAGGAATTTTGAGTGGCGCCACAAAAAAAATACAAATGATTGCAAAATTTAAGCAACGGAGTCGGTATTGGGATGGGTGGCAGCTTTTTGGCAGCTTTCGTGAGGCGTTTGCTTATTTACTTTTAATTAAAACGTTAAACTAACAAGTACTAAAATTAAAATAACGAAAACATTTAATACAGTCATACAATATTCCCACTAGGAGTGGGAAATTAACAGTATAACCTCTTTTTAACATGATTATATTAGTTTTTCCTGTATGTTTGACTCCTGTATGTTTGTATGTAACTAACTCGTTTGTTCAGGTATAATTCACACTAAACAGTGGATATTAAAATAACAGTTTAAAACAAACTAAAAATCACGCTTTTGTATTAAAGCGGACTAAGTGAAAATTAACTTTTTAGCACAGAAACTTATAAAGTGAAAATTAACTTTTTAGCACAGAAACTTATAAAGTGAAAATTAACTTTTTAGCACAGAAACTTATAAAGTGAAAATTAACTTTTTAGTACAGAAACTTATAAAGTGAAAATTAACTTTTTAGTACAGAAACTTATAAAGTGAAAATTAACTTTTTAGTACAGAAACTTATAAAGTGAAAATTAACTTTTTAGTACAGAAACTTATAAAGTGAAAATTAACTTTTTAGTACAGAAACTTATAAAGTGAAAATTAACTTTCTAGTACAGAAACTTATAAAGTGAAAATTTAATTTTTAGTACAGAAACTTATATAGTGAAAATTTACTTTTTAGTACAGAAACTTATATAGTAAAAATTAACTTTTTAGTAAAGAAAATTTAATTTTTCAAGAACTAATATTATTGAGCACCCCACGCTTTTCTCTAAATAATAATTATACTTTTCGTTCATCACTTAGTTTCTAGACTAAAAAGTTATTTTTCACTTTTTAGTCAGATTTAATATAAAAGCGAGTTTCTAGTTTGTTTTTTCCGTAACCGCCGTTCCGCAGCACTCATAGTAAAAAAGCATTCCTTTTCAGAGCTGATAAGTGTGCTTCGACCTTAAGAAGCATCTAAACGGGTCCCAGAATGCACATTACAAGTAGCTTGCTTGTTTCTCAGTGGAAGCAAGAACTTATTCCGTTATGCTTTCCTTTGGGAGTCGTGGACACGTATCTTAGTTTTATGAGCTAATATTTCGAGGAGGACGATGGAGCCGCGGTCGAGCGTTCTTCATAATTATATCGCAGAAGTTGACGATATTTCAGAATTCTCTTAGTCACCTTTTACGACTGGGGCTCTGAGGAGATTTTTTCCCTAATCCCACCATCTCCCTTCCCTTTAAGGACTACGTGTGCTAGTCTACGTTGTCATCGACAAACTGTGGCTACAATTCCAACGCGAACTATGAAGTTTGGCAATTCGTTTCTTGGTTTCACTTTCAAGAAATGGAATTCACTGTCAGCACACATGTTCCCTCCTTCCTACAATCCTGGGTCATTCAAAAGAGGCATGAAGAAGCACCTTCCAGGTCAGCAAGGCGAGGGTGGCAAGCGTGACAGTTTATCTCTCGCACTAGCTATTTTCGCATTTGGACTCTTCTGCTTACCATCAGGTGGAATAGACTTATTTGATTGACCTTTTTATAAAAAAAATAAGTAGTTTGGGAGTTAGTAGTAGGTATTATTTAGTGCGCGGCTAATAGTCTGATGACCACGTTGAGCTGGTGGTCCCGGCTTCTGTTGAAAGATGACAGCCGTAAAATACAAGTCATTCTCAAAATAAAAATGGTGACTTGTAAGACTCTGATACCAGGCTTACCTGTACCTAGGTTAACCATACGATAACGAGTATAATCACTCAGAAAGCAATCTTTAGGTTATTACGGTGACGTCACAAGCCTTCAGTTTGGAAGGCTTGTGACGTGACGCTTTCGTGAAAACTGTATGAACGCGTGACGTCACACGACATTCAAACACACTGTATCGCTGTCACTATTTGTCCACGTGTTACAAGGAAAAAAAACGTTTCCAATATTTTTTGGCTTTCTATCTGACTAGCTTTTACCCGCGACTTCGTCCGCGATTTCTAACTGAAAGGCCATGTACCAATTGTTATGGATTTTTCTTTAAAAAAGACGGATTTGCATACAAACTTTGCACCCCCTTTTCGCCACCTTAGAGGGTGAATTTCGAAAAATCCTTTCTTAGTGCACCCCTAGGCTTCATAAGGAACCTACGTGCCAAATTTGCAATCTCTACACCCAGCGGGTTGGGCTGTGCGTTGATATGTCAGTCAGTTAGTCAGTCTTTCAGTCAGTATTCATTTTTATACAGGGTGTAAAAGAAATGAACAGTCAAACGAGAACCATGTATTCTGCTCACCATCATAACATTTTTTTTCCTTTAGACTATACCTGGGAAATTGATAGTTACGATTTTATTGAAGGTCAAAGTCATAATTTTTTTAATTTTTTTATGAAAACGTATTCTATACGTTATTTCTTAATTATTGACCAAAGAAACATTATCATTTTTTTTAGTATTTCATAACAAAAAATGGCTTCAAAACGTTAGCGTCCAATGTAGCTCACTCGATGCGCACGGACACTAACGAACGGGGCCGCCGCCGTCTGGCAAAATTATCGCGGTTTTGCGAGTTGCGTGCGAGTTGAGGCCTTTACATTGCGCGGTACAATTTGCCATTTTTTTTTAACACCAAAAAATAAAAATCATTTCCCAGCAATATTTTTTTTGAAATATGTCTTATTTTGATGTATAGAATACATGGTTCTCGTTTGACTGTTTATGTCTTTTACACCCAGTATTAGAAGATGGACTAAAGAGTTTTTCGGTTATCATCCGTATTGTATCGATCACTTCACTTTATCGATTACATTCCTAGTTTCATTCCTCTCCCAGTTTAGCTAGAGAAGGCCAGACGAACTAATTTCAGTTTGGAAGTGTCAAATTAGCGCCGAACTTTGTAACTTTAATTGGCAGCCATTACAGTGCGTGTATATTTAAGCCGTGATGGCTGTTGTAATGTTATTTAGGGTTGGGCGTTTTTACTGTAATTATAAAGACGTTGCAGTTTAAGTCGCAATCCACCACGCGTATTATTTAACACACAATAATGACTCAATACCCGGACTGCTGAAATGATGAAAGATGGCAGCACACTTACCATACGTACAAGGTACCGTCCAAGTATGAAGTAAAGTACTGTACATAAAGTAGACGCCGCCATGGTGGAGTGGTCACTAACGCTGCCTACAATCCGGGTCTCTCAGGATCGGCTCAAGACCTCAATGGGCCCGAGCCTTTTGTAGGATTATCTAGAAATACCATAAAAATGGAACAAAAGGAGTTTTGCCAAAAGAGGCACCTCAGGGAATGGTTGTCCACTCCCCGACTGACACACTCAAAGAAATTTTCAGGATCCTCTCACACAGGGTACCTTAAAAGAATATGAAGAATCAACAGGACCCAAATCCGCTGCCTCACAGGTGCTCTCACTGGCCACTTTGCCACTAAAAGACACCTGTGTACAATAGGCAAAGCTGAAAACCCCATCTGTAGAATGTGTGGTGAGGGGGAAGAAAGCATGGGGCACATACTATGTGACTGCGATGCACTAGCCAATAGGCGACTAAAGGTCCTGGGTCTAGATTACCATATACCAGAGGACTATATAGAGCTTATTTCCAACAACATCGTCTCATAAAAAATGTGTTCGATGTTGGCGGGGATGGGTGATAAGGAAAGGGGAAGCACAAAAGATCCCATAGGGCCGAAGTGCTCTGAGACACAGCCTCAGCCCCTTGCATAAGAATAGAATAGAATTAGTATGATGAACACGATAAATTCTTCATGAATCATGGATATTTATATATTTATTTATAAAATATCTAGATTATTAAGTATATTTGTCCGTTATCTAGTATCCATAATACAAGTTCTTAAAGATACTTAATTTGGGCTAGATAATTGGTGTGAGCGTAGAAATATATGTATTAGGTATTATTATTAGTAAGAAAAAATGTACGGTAGATTGAGGTAAAAATTAAGTCTTGAGTTAATAATTAAACAAGAACTTGGGAGCCCTTTAGCATACTTATCAGGTCGGAAAGAAAACGCCTATTTTTTACTATCAACGCTACGGAACAGCGCCTACGAAACAGCTACGGACAGTAGCTTTTTTTTTAAATTCTATTGCAGATTGTCTCTGATGACATTTTCTGCGTCACCGGATTTTAAGAAGGCGAAGACCTTGGGGGGTCCTCAAGCCTGAAGGTCGGACGTTCCTAGGGGATTACTGGGCGACCGAGCATCTCCCCCGTGGGGAGTCTCTCGACCGCCTAGAGTCCCTAGGGCGTCCGTGGACCGTAGCTTATCGCCTCTTTTTCATAGTAAAAAGTACTCGTTCCTCACTTTGTACATTCTTGCTACACCACACATCTACGGTTGCATTCTCATCTCAGCCACGTACCACACAGAAAAAAATTCGGGAGTGGTCTCCCCTTGACTTTCTCGTATACCGGAAACGACTCAAAGGTTGATAGAAACTGTATATTTTGATGTCATACATGCATGTTAAATTTTGGTCACCCATCCGAGTACCGGCCGCGCACTTGGTTGCTTAACTTTCGTGATCGACGGCTCAAAATTTGATAGAAACATATATCATACACGTATGTTAAATTTGGTTGCAATAAGTTAAAGCATGCTCGAGTTATCGTGCTAACGCACAGAGACACACACACAGACACAACACAGACATAATTCCAAAAAAAATATTTTTGGACTCAGGTAGGTCCAAAACGTGTAAATCCGTCAAAATCTCGAGATCGAATTGCCTCCATACTACGTACGAGAAAGTAAAAAAGCACATAACATGTAAAATTGTTAGTTTTAAATTTTCTATCAACAACATATCAACAACTTTCCCTAATGAATTTGAAACTCTCTCTTTGTAAAACTAAATCACGGAACTAAGTCAGTAGCAATTAGTAGCAAGTGGCAGCACAGCATGAAATGAAAATTATTTGACAAATTTTAAGCACTTTCTAGACTGTAACTAGTTACAGAAGTTTCTCTGTATAAAATTATGGGAGGACGACAAATTGTTTTGCGTCTTACGACCCTTATTACTAGAGAACTACCGCTAACCACGATCCTGGCACATCTTAACAGTTTTATTGTAATTTGTAACTTCGATTGCTGAAATGTTTTGAGCAGGTATAGCCAACTGGTCAATCGCGGCTAATAGTCCAGTCAAACGCAGCAAGGCGAAAAATATAAATACATAGAACAGACTGATGACTATATTTAAATTTTAAGAAGTAGATCGCATAGGGTTTCTTTCAGTAAATAGTAGATCTTGGATATAATCAAGTTGGCCACCTCTGTATTATAATGTAACATTGTGACTAGTCCAGGAGCCACCTTCAAGTGAGAGTCAACCGCGACGATATTATCGCCATGCCACTAAATTCCATATTTAAGTTTTTTTTCCTTCAGACTATAACTGGGAAATTGATGGTTACGATTTTATTGAAGGTCAAAGTCATATTTTTTTTTATGAAAACGTATTCTATACGTTATTTCTTAATAATTGTCCAAAGAAACATTATCATTTTTTTTAGTATTTCATAACAAAAAATGGCTTCAAAACGTTAGCGTTCAATGTAGCTCACTCGATGCGCACGGACACTAACGAACGGGGCCGCCGTCTGGCAAAATTATCGCGGTTTTGCGAGTTGCGTGCGAGTTCAGCCCTTTACATTGCGCGTTACAATTTGCAATTTTTTTTTAACACCAAAATATAAAAATCATTTCCCAGCAATATTTTTTTTGAAATATGTCTTATTTTGATGTATAGAATACATGGTTCTAGTTTGACTGTTCATGTCTTTTACACCCAGTATGTAACCAAATGCTCAGCCCTATTCAGTAATCCAGACAGTTTTGTAATTTTCTATATATGTTATTAAATTTAATTTGTTGCCAATATTTATTAATGAGTTAAGGCTCTGCTCAGCCCTTTTCAGAAATCCAGACAGTTTTGTAATTTTCTATACTTATCTGTTATTAAATTTAATTTTTTGCCAATATTTATTAATGAGTGGCTTTTATCAAATGGTATTTGAAGTTTTTTGTTAGTCTTTGCATATTACTACTGAAATGTATATTTGATATGCGATCAAAAATTTTGTACATATTTATAAAATAAATATAGAGAAAAGCTGATTGGATAATAATAGCTTTCATCACAATAACCATTCTTTACGCTTTTGAATCCTTAAATAAATACAATGTAAAGAATAAAGAAGATCTCTAACACAATCGACTATACTCAGCTAACAAAGAAAAATCAACCTTAAAGATATGATATTCCTATAATACTTTAATCTATTTTCCCATAGAGTGGCCAGTTTGTTCGTTCCCATAACCCAATTCTTAGCCGTGGCGTTTCTACAAACGCGATCACTTAGTAATGGTTGGCTATATGTCTAATTGTTTGTTCTCACGCGAGCCTTCGTTATGAAATTTACAGCAGATAAGGTCAGCTTCGATTCCCCTTTAACCGCCCTGTGGTAGAATGCTTTGGCTCACTCTGATAAGTTGCTGGTAGGTACCTCATCATCATTTCCGCCTCAGACAGATAGAGCTTTTTGTAAGGAATAATATTCACCTATTCTCACCCCCAAAATTTGAGACCTAGTCGTAAGTTAGCACCATTGAGCAACCTAAAACGGTGCACTCCGGACCTTTCAGCATGTGTATAAGAGTACATAATAAAATACCAGAATTTCTTAGAAACGAAAATGTTACATTTAATTTCATTAAAATCCTATTTATTTCAAAAAAGTCATTAAACTTTGTTGCCGTGTGTTTAGTATTGTACGAGCTAGCGCGTACATTGCCGACGCATCATTTCTAATATGACCCAAATTAGTATAATTTAATAATTAATTTTATATCGTTCAGTTCGCCTTCAGTCATCAGTCATATTACGCGTTCTCATTAACATAATCAGTTTACAGTTTTTAATTATACTTTTTTATCCAGTTATATCAGTTTTATTATTTTAACAGTATTTATCAGTTTCTATGTTACGGGCTCCCCGTACATTGGTCCTTCGAGCTTTTCGGAAAGCGGGATCAGGATACACGTGTCGCGCTCGCGTGTGAGTGAACTTTGAACGCATACGTGTCTTCGGTTTCGCAGCCGAATTTGGAACAGTGCAGTCATACAGGACATTCAGCAGGAACTATCGAAGTAAATCAGGACAAATAACTTCAGTGTATTAAGCAATCGGCGACGGTCTGTATTAGCAGCAAAGGAGACGATTCGTTGTGGACGAGTCGTGCCATACAGCAGCAGTAACCAGTATCTCAAGTAAGATCATTCCTTTTATATCTTACTAACAATGTCGTCTGTTAACGACATCTTAGCAAATCTTCAGCAGCTGGGTTCGGCGATCGAAAATATTTACACCAATTTCAAAAAAGACTCAGCTAGTAGGAAAACTGCAGACTACATCAAGAAAAGGTTAGACATACTCGACAGTTATTGGGTTGAGTATGAGTCTAATTGTTCTAAATTATCATCATTTGAGTTGGACCCGTCGAGGAGAGATCATATAAATAGCGAAATGGAGAGAGTGCAAGAAAGGTACGGCACTGTTAGAGCTCACATTCAAAGTTATCAGGCGATGACAGAGGAGAGACCCCAGTCCCCTCTGATTAAACCTCCCTCATTTATTCCGAATCCCGGTCAGGGCCCCATACAGTCGAGTAGCAGCAAGGCAGGTCAGAATACGTTTAGTGCAATGACAGGCGCACTAGACGGGATGCTAAAGAAACAGCAGAGCAATTTCAAGGCGTTCCATAGAACTATCATTGGTATTGATCTTGAAACAGTGAATGAGAAATGGGAATTTGAAGATTTTCTCCACACCATCCAATCTCGCTGGGCCGCAATCGATACTCTGCATTGGGAGTTGGATTGTCACTTTAATGAACCTAATGAAGAGTATGAGAAAACATATTCATCTTATGAAATTAAGTACCAGTCCGTAAAAAAGGCCATTAACAAGAAAATGTGGTCTATGGCCCACAGAGAAAAATCCACGCCTCAGATGGAGATTCCAACATTTCATGGAAATTATAACAGTTGGGTATCTTTTAAAGACTTGTTCGTCGAAACAGTACACAGTAATAGCTCGTTATCAAATGCACAGAGAATGCAGTATTTGAAGTCTAAAGTAAAGGGCGAAGCAGAGAGGTTAATTCAGCATTTAAATATTAGTTCTGATAACTATCAAACCTGCTGGAATATATTGAATCAAAGATACAATAACAAAAAGCTCATATTCAGTTCCCACATGAATATTTTGATGGGCCTCCCCACAATGCAACACCAGTCAGCTACTCATTTGAAACGGATTCATGACACTATACAGGAGAGCCTTAATGCTATAAAAAATTTGGGAGTCGACATTGCATCATGGGACCCCATTATAGTGCATTTATTAACTCAGAAATTAGATACGGTTTCTTATACCGATTATATGGAATCTGTGCAGGATCCAAGAGAAATACCAAATTTACAGGAATTTTTAAACTTTTTGGAGGCGAAATTTACTTCACTAGAAGCGTCAAGAAGAAAACAAGATATCCCATTGCAAAAATTTCACAACACGAATAAAAACGATTTCAACAGCATAAGTAAACAACGACCCACTTACTATAAAAACTCATTTGCAAGCAGTAAAATTAATAATCCACAAGTACCAAACTACAAAAATAATGCAATAGACAAAACGTACTTTTGTGTATTGTGCAATAGTACCGAACACGGGATTTATTTCTGTCGTAAATTTTTAGAGATGACGTCGCATAACAGGTTAAATACAGCTATAAAATTAAATCTCTGCCAAAACTGTCTTTATAATCATCGGGGACCATGCCTTTCCGAAAATGTTTGCCGCGTGTGTAATAAGGCTCATAATCGCCTACTACACGAAGCGTTCACGCAAATGAGCCGCCCAACAACAAACCGCCCTCCCAACACCACGCGCTATGGACAGAACTCGAACGTGCGCGAGTGGAGAGCTGCCGACGCAGCAGTAAGTAATGACACAGGAAGGCCAGTAAGAAGCAGTTCACACGTGTCGGTACAGGGTGACCAGTTTGAAGTCTTGTTACCAACAGCTATTGTTAACATTCAAGCAGCAGATGGTACGTATTATACTATGCGTGCCCTATTGGATCAAGGTTCACAAACATCTTTGATATCGGAACAAGCAGCACAGATCCTGAAATTACCTAGAAAGTCATGTAAGGGTGTTATATCGGGAATAGGAGATAAGCAGAGTAATTGCAAGGGCATTATAAAAATTAAATGTTCATCGGCTGTTAGCGACTTCACCTTCGAAACAGATGCTTTGATTATGAATCAGTTAATAAGAAATTTACCAAGTTACACATTTTCAAAACCCGATTGGTCATATCTCAGACACATAAAATTAGCAGATCCCGAATTCTATAAAAGCAGGCCTGTAGACGTTTTATTGGGCGCCGATATTTACTCTTGTATATTAATGGATGGAATGTGTCGATCAGATCCCAGTCTCCCCACTGCTCAACAAACGCAGCTCGGATGGATACTAAGCGGAAATGTAAGAACGATTCAATGTAATGTCGTATTACATAACCTCGAACAGATACAGAAATTTTGGGAAATAGAGGACATATCAGAGAAATCAGAAGTATCATCAGAAGACGAACAGTGCTTACAATTTTATCAATCAACTACTATCAGACGCCCGGATGGAAGATACGAAGTTAGGTTGCCTCTTAAGCCCGGATATGAGAATAAAATAGGCCATTCCAAATCGAAAGCAGTCGCTCAATATTATAAATTAGAAAATAAATTTCAGAACAATCAGTCGCTGGCGACAGACTATAAACAATTTATAAATGAATATTTATCTCTAAGCCACATGACACCGTCAGCTGTAGATAGCAACATGAAACTTAGGTGCTATTTACCTCACCATTGCGTAACAAGAGAAGACTCGACTACAACTAAATTACGTGTTGTATTTAACGCGTCAGACAAAACATTGTCTGGATACAGTTTAAATGATGTCATGTGTCGCGGCCCGAACTTGCAACAGGATTTACAGTGTTTGATTATCAAGTGGCGGCAGTATGAATATGCGTTTACTGCTGACATAGAGAAAATGTTTCGTCAGATATGGGTTAATAAGAATGATCAGAATTTACAAATGATTTTATGGCGCAATGATCAGACTGAAAAGTTAAAGGAATATCATTTAGCAACAGTAACGTATGGTACCAAGGCCGCGCCCTTCCTAGCCATGATGAC
Organism: Elophila nymphaeata; assembly: GCA_955850985.1. Classification (NCBI taxonomy): domain Eukaryota; kingdom Metazoa; phylum Arthropoda; class Insecta; order Lepidoptera; family Crambidae; genus Elophila; species Elophila nymphaeata. Next base: position 15,015,686 of record OY039090.1, on the reverse strand, counting down.
GCTTAAGCGTCTAGCCCGTGACGAAAAAATTAACTATCCAGACAGCGCGGCGCCCGGTGTTATCGAGGAATCATTTTACACTGACGATCTAATTCATGGAACATACTCATTAAAGTCTGCAATGCAATTACAAGCTGATATCAGTAATTTATTAAAGGCAGGTGGATTTAATTTGCGCAAATGGAAATCGAATTCACCGGAACTACTTGAAAGCGTAAATGAAGTCGTATATCAACAGAAAAATTTTGATTTTAAACAGGCAGAGTCCACAAAGACCTTAGGTCTCGGGTGGAATCCCCAACAAGATAACTTTACATTTTCGTCAAAATTACTGGAAACGTCAAAATTAACAAAACGCGCTTTATTATCCGACATCTCAAAATTGTTCGATCCTCTCGGTTGGCTTTCTCCGCTTACAACTAAGCTTAAAATACTGTTCCAGGAGATATGGAGAGCTAAATTACAGTGGGATGATTTGGTGCCGGAAGATATCAGTCAGGAGTGGAAGAACATAAAAACAGATATTTACATGATTAATCAGATTAAAATACCGAGATGGTTTCGTACTAAAGAAAGGGATCATATTGAGCTTCATGGTTTTTGCGACGCAAGCACAAAAGCCTATGGTTGCGTTATTTATTGTAAAATAAATAGAGCAGACTGTACTTCAGTTATACTAGTAGCTGGAAAAACAAAACTAGTGCCCCTCAGTAAAAATATTTCACTGCCGCGCTTAGAACTTTGTGGCGCTGTTTTGTTAGCTAAGTTAATGTCAAAAGTCAAGGGGTGTTTAACGGATCATGATGTTACTGAGTATGGTTGGACCGACTCCATGGTCGTGCTCGGTTGGCTGTGCGGAGAAACAGAAAGATGGAAGCCGTTCGTGGCAAACAGGGTAAAGGAAGTAACTTCTACATTACCAAAAAAATGTTGGCAGTACGTTAAATCCAATGAGAATCCAGCCGACTGTGCGAGTAGGGGGCTCACAGCCCCTCAACTCAAAGAACATGCTATTTGGTGGAACGGCCCAAGTTGGCTTCTAACTTATCAACGGAAGCAAGGAGAAAATGAGAGTACATTTTCCACAAATCATGAGCTGCGGATAAATAAATCAGTTAATATTACACAACGGCATCAAAACGACTTGGTGAATAAGCTCCTCTCTAAATATAGTTCTTTAGAAAAAGTAATTAGAATAATAGGTTGGTTAAGAAGATTTATATACAGAAACAGTAAATCACCTTATTTATTAATTAATGAGATAAAAAATGCAAAATTGATGATCATTAAACAAGTTCAGGTTGACGAATTCAGTGAAGAAATAAATAACATAAAACAAGGTAAAAATGTACACAGCAGTAGCAGATTATATAATTTAAATCCTATGATAGATGAAAGCGGGATATTGCGATTAACAGGAAGGTTGAGACATGCCCACATTGACTCCGAAATGAGGCACCCTATTATTATACCTAGCAAGACACGCTTAGCTGACCTTATAATAGATGAAGCACATAAACTTACATATCATGGTGGGCCTCGCCTTACCACAGCGTTTATAAGGCAAAAGTATTGGATGATTGGCGGCGTTAGAGCTGTTAAACAACGAATACGCTTGTGTGTGATATGTAGAAAAGCAAGACCAACCTTACAGCATCAGCTTATGGGTGACTTACCTTCAGCACGAACGGAGCCTTCGAGACCGTTCTATCATTGCGGCGTAGACTACACTGGCCACGTTAACATCAAAGCCAATCAGGGTCGTGGTATCAAAACCACAAAGGGCTACATTGCTGTGTTCGTGTGCATGGCCACTAAGGCAGTGCACCTTGAACTTGTCTCGAGTCTAACAACATCAGCTTTTCTCGCGGCGCTGCGCAGAATGGCGGCTAGGAGAGGCCTGCCGCGTCATATATATAGCGACCAAGGGAAGAATTTCATAGGAGCTGACAGAATATTAAGAGAAGAACTTTCAGAAATATTAGAAACAGTAAATACAGAATGTAGAGCAGAAATAGAAAACATGGGGATTGAATGGCACTTTAACGCACCATCCTGGCCATCAGCAGGGGGTCTATGGGAAGCAGCCGTAAGAAGTCTAAAACACCACCTAAAACGAGTAATCAATGACCAAAAACTAACTTACGAAGAATTCACAACTCTTCTTTCACAACTCGAAGGCTGCCTAAACTCGCGCCCTCTCTGTCCCCTCACAGAAGATCCAGACGATTTGAATTTCCTAACGCCATCACATTTTCTCTCCAGTGGCCCCTCATTAACATTATATGAAACAGAAAAGGATCTTAGAACGAGGTGGCATCACACACAAAAAATATTTGCGGACTTATGGAGTCGATGGCGTAAAGAATATTTAACTCAGCTGACGGTAAGAAGCAAATGGAAAAGGCCACGAGAAAATATTAAATTAAACGAGGTCGTCATTATCAAGGATGAAAATCTCCCTCCGGGGAAATGGAGTTTAGGACGAGTAGTAGAGTTACACCCCGGAAGCGACGGTTATGTTAGGGTGGTAACTTTAAAAACAAAAAATGGTTTAATGAAACGCCCCGTTGTGAAATTGGCTATATTACCAGTCCAATCAGAACAAAAACCAGAAGATAATCAGAAGAGTACCAGTACAGAAAAACCCAACTCTAAACCAACTCCTACAATAACTACCAAAAAATACAGTTTTGCTACAATTGTCATGTCCCTGTTAATGTTCCTTATGACGTTGCAACCCACACATTGTTTTTATAACGTAACTCCAATTCAAGGTAATAACAGCATCTATTTCGATCGTATAAAAGACATGCAATTAATAAGAGACGATTGGCGATTGGTAATATATTACGACACTAACCCTTACCAAGAAGGCTATAAGGCACTAAACAAATACTTAGAATACTTAGACAGTTTATGTGTACAATTAAACAAGCAGTCACATTGCGACGGCGTCCTATTACAGTTACGTCACGAAAGAAATGAACTCAAATATTACAATGATCTTTTAATTAGTCATAATGTAAACAAACGCCGTCGACGTGGATTAATAAACGGCGTGGGATCCATAGCCAATTCTCTTTTCGGCATATTAGACAACAATTTCGCCGAAAAATATGAACAGGATATTCAGTTAATCAGACAAAATGAAAAGCATTTGGCTTCCTTGTGGAAAAATCAGACCTCAATCGTTGAAGCAGAATTTAATATACTTAAAAGAACAGAAATTGTTATGGATCAACAACACAAACTCATTCACAAGAAGATAAACTCCTTGGAAACTGCAATTAATCAAGCAAAAACTGAGCTTCAAACCACCACTATCCTGAATGATTTCCTTTCATCAACCATGATAACTAACAACATATTATTTAGTTTAAGAAATATTCAGCAAACCCTTCTTGACGCTGTCACAAATATCTATAATGGCCGATTTAACTTTCATTTGATACCGCCCGACCAATTAAGACATGAACTAGCAGTTATATCAGAACAATTACCTAAAGAGTTGACGCTGCCTATTACGAGACATGACCGCTTAGCAGATATCTATAATTTATTACAAGTCCGAGCTAAAGTGAAAAGCAACTTTATTCTATTCGAAATCAGGATTCCTCTTATTAGCGTCGTAGTGTACGAAATTCTGAAGCTTATCCCAATACCTCGCCTGACTGAGGACAAGCAGGAGATATCAGTGGTACCAGTGTCAGAGTACGTCGCTGTCAGTCTTAAACAGGACGCCTTTATAAAAATAACACAGACGGACTTAAATTTGTGTATGCACCGAAGTTCGCAAATGACACTATGTCATTTACAAACGCCTATATTTATTATTAAGGACAACCAAAATTTTTGTGATACTGCGCCCACTTCCCGAAAGTGCAAAACTATTTCCGGGACATGTAGGAACAGATGGGTTCAGCTTAACAAATTGAACAAATATTTCTTTTTCTGTTGCGACCATTGTCAACTAAAAATTATATGCGGTGATCAAATTACACCACTGCAAATAAGCAACGCAGGCTTCTTTAACATAGACCAAGGTTGCACTATTAAAACAGAGCATTCCCTAATTTATTCACACGGAGAAAGTGGAAATCAAATCCGTTTGAGCGCAAATATACAGATACCAGAGGTTTCCCAGATAAACCACATTATCAACATTTCTCTGCCTGAACCTGATGCCGAGCCAAAAGATAACTTTGATTACTATAACCGTACCATACAGCTCCACCAAGAAATAGAGAGGAACTTGGAAAATTTGAAGAATGTGGAACCCCTAGCAGACAGGGTGTCGACACACGACGTACATCATTACGTGGCAATCTATGTTTTGTTCGCGGTATTCGGCCTTGGCGCATTGTTGTGGGCTGGAAGGCGATGCAGACGAAGAGGGATGGTGCCGCTGCCGGCGCCACGCGCGGTGCCTTCGGTTGTATTCACTACAACGCAACCTCCGCCCGTTCCTTCTACGAGTAGTGATCAGTGTAGTGCAGTGTTTAGTGATCAGTGTAGTGCAGTCAATGAATCAGCAAACAAAAGTGTGCATGTGTCTCTAAAAGGCAAAAGTTTATATGCAAAAAAGCCTAGTGCGCGAGTTTCTAAGCAAGACGTGGGGTCGTCCCCTGTAGTAATTAGACCGGAGTTTCGCGTACCAGATTCATTTGTGGATTCAAATTAGATTTTAAGACAAATGCCAATCATCTTGTTAGTCATATTCATTATTTAACAAATAGGGTTCTCACTATATTTTAAGCAAAATGACTTCACCTTGTAATTCATCTCATCTTCCATACTAACCTCATTCTTTCTCGCCCGGGAATATGTACGAGCTAGCGCGTACATTGCCGACGCATCATTTCTAATATGACCCAAATTAGTATAATTTAATAATTAATTTTATATCGTTCAGTTCGCCTTCAGTCATCAGTCATATTACGCGTTCTCATTAACATAATCAGTTTACAGTTTTTAATTATACTTTTTTATCCAGTTATATCAGTTTTATTATTTTAACAGTATTTATCAGTTTCTATGTTACGGGCTCCCCGTACAAGTATGGTATTTGAATGATGTCCCCGCCACGTCCTTGCTAGGCGCTAGATTGGTGTGCTTCGCGTCTAAATAGTGCGATCGGTTCTCGGCACCAGCACTGACGTCCGTTACTGACACTTCACTACCACTGCGTAAAGCCGGGTCCAGAATGATCATTTGTCCGATCCGATCAGCGTATCCGTATCAGCCTATCATGTATCAAGCCCCGTATCAAGTTTTGGACGCCTCGATTCGCTCCGTATGACAAACGTATGAAACTGACATGACATGGGAATCATGGCCGTATCATAACGGCGTATCAAGATCAGGTATCATGATACGCCGTTATGATCGGGCAAATGATACATATCTGGACAGCCTTAAAGTAGTAACGTGCCCTACCTTTCAAACCTGAGGTAGAATTCTGTTAAAACGATTAGTATTAACAATTACTACAATTTAATTAAAATCTTTAAGTTAGTAAATCTTGACGTGGCTGTCAGCTAAGTTGACTTAAACTTTACAAGTCTGATTTAAGTTGCTTTTAACTTATTTAAGAAGTTTATTATATTAAATCAGGTTTGGTGTAAGCGGCTCCCGAAATAAGATTTGGAACTTCGATTAAAACTAATATCTGGAAGATGGAGGTCGATGGCACCGTGGTCAAGCGTTCTTTGTAACGATCACGAAAGTTAAGCTACCAAGTGCGTGGTCGGTACTCGGATGGGTGACCAAAAAATTTTCTACTAAATTTTCCTCCGTGCTTCGTCAGCACGTTAAGCTAGTGGTCCCGGGTGCTGTGGAAAGATAGCATTCGTCCCCAAGGAGGGTGGGTGTCAGACACACACACGTAACAATCTAATGCCAAATCCTTAAGCAGTATTGTCGATATCAAGGCATACTGCACCGACACCAAATAAATTGGGAGCATGGTAGGAAGGTAAAGATGAGTTAGGTTAGGAAGGTGTCGCTAAAACATTTCATATTTTTCATACTTTTTCTTAGATTAAATCAAAAAATCGGGAGTGGTCACAAAAGTTGATAGAAACCTTATATTTTGATGCCATACATGCATGTTAAATTTTGGTCACCCATCCGAGTAAAGACCGCGCACTTGGTTACTTAACTTCCATGATCGATGACTCAAAAGTTGATAGAAACCTTATATTTTGATGTCATACATGTATGTTAAATTAGATTGCAATAAATTAAAGCATATTCGAGTTATCATGCTAACGCACAGACACACACACACAGACATAATTCCAAAAAAAAACATTTTTGGACTCAGGGAGGTCCAAAATGTGTAAATCCGTCAAAATCTCGAGTTCGAATTTTTGACGATTACAAAACTTCCTCTATACTACGTATACGAGAACGTAAAAGGGGAAGATACGTTAGCCGAGTAACGCGCGTGGGCCTACAAAACTGAGACCAATGGACCTACTACGTCTCAGCTGCATTGTTAGGTGAGCGAGATTAAAAATGCAATGAGAGTGACATGTTCAGCATAGCTTGTCTATGTAGTTGACGAGGCCTGTGCTTTAATCTAAGCACTTTTTGTAAAAATTACTACTATTTTTTGCCTCATAACTGCACGTATCTGGGCTACTGAGTAGTTCAATCTACCATCAGGTCACTTGGAAGAGTTTTGTGGTTAGGTTAAAAAACCATATCGCAAACACGTCCTATATTCAGAATACCCATTCACATATTCATCAAGAATAATGCCTTTACAATATCCACATTTTTGCAAATTTTAAGTGTATAGTACAGATGACAGCGCATCAATCATACGCCAGCTCAACAAAATCCGTCTTTAATACAACTGAATAAGGTTTCTTCGTTGCTTCTAGCTGTTAACCCCGTCTGGGGTTGATAATAATAACTTATTCAGGGCGAGGTTCGGTCTTTATATATGCATGAGTTTCTAACACAATATAAGACGTCTGGATGTTGCTGGAAGTTTCTACTAATAAAAACAGGCCGAACATTGTTGGACAATAATAGATATTATTATGTGCCTGTGAAATTGGCGTTTTTTATGAAAGTTTGTAAGCAATACGTATTATCCTATAAAGTTATTTATAGCGTGAGAAACTCAAATATTGCAGAAATAATAAAAGTAATCTTTATGGTAAATATAAAAGGAGAATAAATCTTACATTACAGAAACAATTTTTAAATCGCATTATTAGCTAATAATATATTACTTAATTAGCCGTAAAATCTGAATAAAGTTGATAAAATATATTTTTGAATAAAGTTTGGAAAATTAATAATCGTCAATATTTTATAAAATTATTTCTCCGCCCAACGTTTGCGTATTAAAAAAATTAAAGTTTATTGTAATTGAAGTCAATCTGTATGATATAAATATTTTTTTATGATCACGCCAATTTACCATTCAATAGCTTCATGGTGGGAAGTACAGTGATAAAAAAATATACAAAAAATATTTTTTTTTTTGTTTTATGAGTATGTTGGTTGGGGTAAGCGTGAGGGCTAGCTAAATCCAGAATAGTGCCCAAGCACATGGAGAGGCAGGAAACATCAGAGTCCAGACCAAAACATTTTTCAATGGCGCAATTATAGAAGCTTTCAGCGGGCGCTACGAATCTAGTTAAGGCATTGGCTAATCGCTATACTGGGTGTAAAAGACATGAACAGTCAAACGAGAACCATGTACTGTATACATCAAAATAAGACATAATTCAAAAAAAATATTGCTGGGAAATGATTTTTATTTTTTGGTGTTAAAAAAAATTGCAAATTGTACCGCGCAATGTAAAGGGCTCAACTCGCACGCAACTCGCAAAACCGCAATAATTTTTCCAGACGGCGGCCCCGTTCGTCAGTGTCCGTGCGCATCGAGTGAGCTACATTGAACGCTAACGTTTTGAAGCCATTTTTTGTTATGAAATACTAAAAAAAATGATAATGTTTCTTTGGACAATAATTAAGAAATATCGTATTGAGTACATTTTCATAAAAAAAAAAAAAAAAATTGACTTTGACCTTCAATAAAATCTTAACAATCAATTTCCCAGGTATAGTCTAAAGGAAGAAAAATGTTTAAAATGGTGAGCAGAACACATGTTTCTCGTTTGACTGTTCATGTCTTTTACACCCTGTATACTCGTACAATGTTAAAAGACCTCAGTATTCATTTCAATAAATGCAGTACCTACCTCCTGAATGCTTATAAAACGACACTCGCGGCATCGTATCTAAAATGGCTAGACAGAGAAGCCGGGGTAGTGAAGGTGAGTGCTGATGCATCATAAGGAGTTCTCTTTAACTCTACACCTGGATCTCAAGTACGGGCACTGCTCCTGGCTCCGCTATGGACCCGGACCCGCACGGTGAATATATGTCATCATTAACAGCTCATATAATGTCCCCACTGAGGAGCTCGAGCCTACCCCACATTAGGGGCGATTAGGCCTTAATCAACCACGCTGGCCAAGTGCGGGTTGGTCGACTTGACACACAACCTAAGAATTTCTTCATAGGTGTGTGCAGGTTTCCTCACGATGTTTCCTTCACCGTAAACGCGTCGATTAAACGTACATATGAATTCAAAATTTAAAAAAACATTGGTACGTGGCGGGGATCGAACCAGTGCCTCCCGGGTGGGAGACGACGCCCCTACACACTACGCCACCGACGCTACGTGAATATATGGAATGAATTATCCTCTCTTCTTTGAATTATTTTTACATACATACAAATCACACTCACAATCTCATAAGGGGTTGAGTGGAGCTTGATGACAGTCGGTTACACATAGCCACATCTGGCATTATGGGCCATGTTGCACCCAAAAATAGTGACAGGATGCCAGCTTGTCGTCTACATAAATGGGACATTAAATCCAAAAGCAACTCAACCTACAGTGAACTAATCAACAAAAACAACAACCGACAGATGTTCCAGTCCGGGTCAAATATTTTGAGGTCTTTTTTAGGGTTCCGTACCCAAAGGGCAAAATGGGACCCTATTACTAAGCCTCCGCTGTCCGTCACCAGACTGTATCTCATGAACCGTGATAGTCAGACAGTTGAAGTTTTCACAGATGATGTATTCCTGTTAACGCTATAACAACAAATACTAATAAACAGAATAAAATAAATATTTAAGGGGGCTCCCATACAACAAAGTTTTATGCTTGTTTATGCTCGATATAGATAACGGCAACATGTCGACGCTTGAACTATTCACAGAATTAATTAAATATTCACTTTAAAAATAAATAAATAAATACAATAAAATAAATATTAAAGTGGGATTTCACAGTTTCTTTAAAGATAATTGTGCTGAACCCTTCGTGGCGAATCCGACACGCACTTGGCCGGTTTTTAAATTTTCTTTTGATTATATTTTAACTATTTAAAATCTCGCTTAAAATAGTCATAATAATACATGTAACGCGACCGAATTCACCGCCATGAATCACTATCAATATTTAGCCTAGAACCTTCTAAAACTTTTAACGAGAGATATTATTTCAACTTCTCCTTCAGTTATAAAGAATAATATTTTCAAGAGAGAAAAATGATTTAATACTTTTGTTGAAACAATTTCTTTCTATTTAAGCCGCTATTTTTCCCGAAATTTTCTCGTTTTCAATAAAAAAAAAGTTTATAAGTATCTTTTATTTTTTTTGCGAACACGTGTATATTTTACGCGACGTGATGTTTATGCTATGTTTTGAAACTTGTACAGATACAGAATTTAGTATGGATAAAGAAAAAAATAGTTATATAAGGTACCGCCTCCCGTGGGAGTTCGCCCACCTTTGGTGCAGCCGAATTCTTCACTACATAGTATAAAACAAAGTCGCTTCCGCCGTCTGTCTGTCCCTATGTATGCTTAGATCTTTAAAACTACGCAACGGATTTTGATGCGGTTTTTTTAATAGGTAGAGTGATTCTTAAGGAAGGTTTATATGTATAATACATGCATATTTACATAAGCATTGCACCCGTTCGAAGCCGGGGCGGGTCGCTAGTACTTCATAAAGTAGCTATACAACATGTAAAAAAAACAAATTTTTTTTTTTAAAAAAAAACAAAAAGTACCCAGAAAATATTGTACAATATTTTCTGGGTACTTTTTGTTTTTTTTTTTTCAAAAAAAAAATTTGTTTTTTTCAAAAAAAAAATATTGAAATCAACTCGGAAGCCGATCCCAAACCACCTGTATTCAGGATGTTGGTTATTTAGTTTACATGTTGTATATGATTTGGTCGAGAACGTCGGTTGCACTGTGTTTGATTTCATTGTCAAATTCATTGTCACTTATTAAATTCTCTATTTCAAATTGTATTCGATTAAAACTGTTTTCATAGTATTCAATATTTTTCAAAAGTGTCTCATAATCGAATTCGTCTATGTACGTTAAAATTCCCAGCTGCTTTTCTTTCCGTGTAAATTGCGCGCGAATAGATGTCATTTGATTGGCAAACAATAAGCAAACGGCCTGTCTGGTGGCAAGCAATCACCGTAGCCTATAGACGCTTGCAACACTGACGTCACACACGCGCTCTGCTAACCCTAATCCCCTTCCCTACCCGTGGAGCTCTGGCGACCTTACCCACCAACAGAAACACAACACCACAAACATGTAGTGTTATGTGACTGTAGTCTTCTGTAAGGTGAAGCTACTACCGCAGTTCGGGTGCTCCAAATTTGAGTGGCTAGTCCGCTGTACCTTGTGATGTCTTACTAAATATGTGGGTAGTTGTGGAATAGACAATAAAGGTATACGGCTCGATTGAGTCAGTCATGTTCCGACCGCCGGACCGAGAGGACGTCTACCACCACAGTGTACAGTGAATTCTAGAGTGACTTAGTGTTATAGCATAATCCTCTCCGGACACTCTGGAGCACACCACATACCCTACCTCGAGGTTTTAATATTATTGTATGTCACGAATACGGGTTAGTCGTAAATACTGTACAAACAATAATATTATTGTTTCATAGACAGTACCTCTAGTCGTTATTTCGTTAAAAAATCTAACATAAATCTATAAATTCGACCTCGAACTGACCTAAATGCATAATTAGCCGATGGATCCAATTATAATTAACACGTTACTGATGACAATGCGGCATATTAACTGCTTGCATCCTAATATAACTAGTGGCAGTATTGGCAGTATTTTAATATACCTTACCATATAGTAAATATTTTATAAATTATTATAAGTTTATTATAATACATATAATTATAATAATACATGAGGAGGTCTTGCGAAAGTTAAGCAACCAAGTGCGCGGTCAGTACTAGGAGGGGTGACCCACAATTTTTCAACTCGATTTCCCTCCGTGCTTCGTCAATCCTGACTGCTGTCAAAAAATACCATTCGTGCCCAGGAGGTTTGGTGTCCGACCATAAAAATGTAATGCCAAATCCTTAAGCAGTATTGTCGATATTAAGGCATACTGCACCGACCACAAACAAATTGTGAGCAGGGTAGGAAAATTAGAAAAGCAGAACATTTATATCATTATAGTATGGAGCAAATTTCTCATACAACAAAATTTTGATTCATGAAGATTTATTGACTTCGACTATTACGACAGCAAACTCACTAATCAACCATATTCTCGTAAAAGCTTAACATGCGCAACGGGCGGATGATAGTGCTCTGACTGGCCACTGAAAGCTGAACAGCGTGTCGATTCTATAAAATTCAAACAATAACTCGCATCTCACTCGATATTCACTGTCACTTCGCTTAAGGTGCAAAATGACCTTGATTTTGCATTCTGTAAGCATCACTCAGGCACTTGCGAAGTGAAGTGAGTTGCGAAGCGCCATGATTGTACTAGTGACGAGTTTACACGACAAATTGTTGAGTTTATAGATTCATGTTTTATATGGCAAATATTGAAATTTTGCCACTCAAATTTAAGTTATCATACAACTATATGACAAACAAGCTGACGGCCCACCTGGTGGTAAGTGGACACCGTCGCCTATAAACACCTGCAATAACAAGAAAAACATCACTTGGTATTGCAGGTGCGTTGTCATCCTGAGGCCTAAGATGAAATGCCTTCCATGCCCGCTAATTACACTGGCTACCTTTCCCTTCTACAACTAAAAGATACTGACGCTTGCAGATTCTGCGGACTGTACGGTCTTGTACGTGTCTCTTAATAAAACTACTTCCTGGAGATAAATTACCAAGCATTTCTTGTCGTTGTCGGTCGTCGAATATCATATCTGTATTTTCAAAGGTCCTTTTAAAAGTCTGTCGGTATTGTCAAGGTTAGTCTATAGTCACGATTACCTCGCAAGGAGGCTGGACGCCGCGACACAGACAGAAGCGTGAAATACTATTGAAACGGATGTGCTTTTGTGAACATATTATTCTGGGAATATCCTATTAACTTAGACTGTACCAGGGTAAAGACTTACTTGGTAAGGCCTCAATAAGACTTACTTGGTGGCTACTCACAATAGATCTTCTTAGATCGCCGATGCAATTAGCCCCGAATTAACATAGATTTTCAAGCATTGGCCGCGGAGTTATGAATGTATTGAGCCGATTGCGTATGCCAAAAGCAAGTTCAGAATTCGATACGGAACTAACGCAAATTATTTCCACTGCTGCAAAACTATTTCGACAGACGTATTGATATAAGCGATGTGCATTTATTGTATTGCCCAACAGTAATGGGTCGTAAGCGCGCTTATATGTCACGGGATAATTCAATAGTGCTTGCTTCCGGTGTTGCTTTGTTTCCGAGGCTAATCGACTATCGGTGGCAAAAAAAGGCTTTAAGCGTTTATAGGTTTTGGAATGCTTTACAATTTGTCGCACTAACAATCGTGTAGCACATACATTTAAAAACTATGATTAGAATTATTGAAGGGAGTTTCTCCCGAGTTCTTGTTGTAAAAACACGTGTTGAGAGACTCCATTTGTAACCTCAATCAACCGAAAATTTTTTGTTACTTTAGTTACATTTTTACTTGACATTGGCAAAATGCGTACGTTTAATGCGACGCGACGCCATTAATTAAGAATAGAATAGAATAATTATTGAAATATAATTTAAATTGCTTCGGAGGGCACGTTAAGCTGTTGGGGCTTTTTGTTGACGGGGAGGTCAAATGCATTTACGCATCGTCCCTGCGGGGTGGTGCCAACTGCAGGGGATATGTGGGACTCGAGGTAAAGGCATTCCCTCACATACCCACTAAACATCCTCCCCGGCCTGACCTTCAGTGCGTTATTGCGGGACGGCTCAGGATCTGCGCACGTGAGCGCAACTACACCACTCCTTGCACCAATTGGTGGCCAGCAGCCACTCCTCCGGCGGCTGCTTGACCTGGCACGTCCTCCTGACGAGGACACCGGAAGCAGCCATCGGGCCGCAGCCGGGGGACTTCGGGCGGGGTCGTGGCTCTGAAAAGTGCTGCCCGTAACTAGCCGTGGGGGGAAAACAAAAACAACTCGACGATGGCATGTGACTTCGAATACTAAGGGGACACACTTGACATCAAAAGCCACACACCCGCCGAGAAAGTTTCCCCACCAGGTTACCAAGGTCCGCCAAGAGGAGGCTTCCGGACGTGGACCCCAGCCTTACACCCTGGCTCAGTATCCTTTCCATGTACTTGTGGGAAGCGGCGCCTTATAACCAGACCTGCTTGTACAATTACTTATTTTTTAATCTAAATGATTTAGTTGAGAGAGCAACTCTTAACATTTTCATGGTTACGTGATTTTTTCCTTAATTTTAATAAAAATGTTATGTGATCCTATTTCATATACTTACCTACAGTATTTGTCAAGTTATATTAATAATAATAATTTATTTCCAATAACAATATACATTACATACAATACACAATACATACAATAAATAAACAACTTTAAAAAAAAAAGTACAACCGACTTCAAAAAGTATAAAAATAACATATTATTAAAATGTGTGCTAGGTACCTGCTGTACTGTTTGAACCCGGTGCCAAGCCATGCCAATCGTTCAGCACCACGAGCCCCTCATCACCTAAGCTGGCGCGTTCGGTCGGTCGCAATCGCGGGATGGTGTGATCAATGAATGTGATGTGGCAGACGGACTTATAGAATACCTAGTTGGCTCGGCACCGACTTCAAACAGTACAGCAGGTACCTAGCACACATTTTAATAATATGTTATTTTTATACTTTTTGAAGTCGGTTGTACTTTTTTTTTTAAAGTTGTTTATTTTTCTATTTTTAGTGTTTTATGTGGAATAATTGTTGTTTTTTTATATATATTACGAGATGGCCAACAAACTTGCGGGCCACTCGGTGTTAAGTGGTTCCTCGCTTATAGAAACTTGCAATATTAACCATAAATCACTTAACATTAGAAGTGATTTTTGGGTTTTGTGCCCCTTTTATGTAGGCGACAGGCTGGCAACCTCTCACTATTTGGAGGCACTGCATGGTCTATACTGCCAGAGGTGGTTTTATGTGTGAGAAAATTTTACAGTTTTGTACAAGTTTAACATCCAAATACTAACTATTACAGTGCTTTGCCTTCCATCATCAGCTCACCTAACAAGCTGAAAGAATACAACTTTCGGTCTTTAGGTACCTACCTTTAATATTTAAAGAATTATCGTCCAACTCCTAACCATTAAGGAGTTTTACCTTCTATCATCAGCTCACCTGAATAACCTGAAAGAATACAACTATCGTTCTTTAGGTACCTTTTATATTTAAATAATCATCAACCAACTCCTAACAGTTAAGGAGTTATTCCTGACATCATCGGATCACCTGATTAACTTAAAAAAATACAACTAGCGGTCTTTACGTGCCTATAATCTTTAAAGAATTATCATCCAACACCTAACCGTTAAGGAAGTTTTTCCTTCCATGATCTGCTCACCTGAATAACTTGAAAGAATACAACTATCGCCCTTTAATATTTAAAGAATTATCATCCAACTCCTAACCATTAAGGAGTTTTTTGTTTCATCATCAGCTCACCTAAATTACCTGAAAGAACACAACTATCGGTCTTTAGGTACCTTCAATATTTAAATAATCAACAACCAACTCCTAACAATTAAGGAGTTTTACCATCCATCATCAGCTCTTCAACATGAGATGACTACCACACGCAATCATACTAGAATTGCTTTATAAAAAATATGAATAACCCTCCCTTTCCGTTGTTTTTCGAGGGTTGCTCTCGATTTTCCTAGCTTTGCATCATCAGATCCTGACTTGGTGACATTGGGACCACCTCAGGAGTATACACTATCGAATAAAAAAAGAATTTTGAAAATCGGTCCGCAAATGACAGAGACATCGGTGAACATACATTTACCTTCCATCATCAGCTCATCAACATGAGATGGTGACTACCAGACGCAAATGCTAGTATAGCTTTAGAAAAAATATGAAAAACGTTGTACATTCCTATAAAATTTGAGGGTTGCCTTCGATTTCCCTGGCTTCCCATCATCAGATCCTGACTTGGTGACAATGGGACCACCTCAGGAGGAAACACTATCGAATAGAAAAAGAATTTTGAAAATCGGTCCAGAAATGACGGAGATATCGGTGAACATACATAAAAAAAAAAAATACATACAGACGAATACAGAACCTCCTCCTGTTGGGAAGTCGGTTAAAAATGCAGTTACAAAGGTAAAATTTACAATCTAGGAACCTGAACTAGGTTATTCCTATTTTTCAGGCAATTTACGTGTAAAAAGGCATACTTAACAATCTTCAGAAATTTATCTCTATATTACAAACAATCTAATTATAAAATAACATATTGTGTGCCAATAAAATAAGTAAAACAAATTCGTGATTGAAGTAAGTTAAAACTACTTAAATAAAGTTAATAAATTCTCCGTCTTTTCATAGGACATATTTTGAAGGCCATATTGAAGGGTTTTCTTACAGTTATTGAAATTTAGGGGATAAATCTTTAACATCGAATTTAATCTTTTATATACAAGAGCTCCTAAAAATGTATAAAATTTAGTCGAAAAAGCGTGTTTCGATAATATTTGAGTGCAAACAATATTTTTCCGTCTTTTGTTCATTATTTCGGTGCCGTAGGGAAGGTTTGCGAGTTGAAACATGTCCTGCCACCATTTAAATATTTTTATGTAGAACTAACGCTCCACCCACGACTATAACCGAGTGGAGTTTTTTTTATCAAATACAGCCTTTGTCACTCAAGAATAATATAACATTGTAATGGTGAAAGAATTTTTGAAATTGGTAAAGTACTTTTTGCGTTTATTCGTTACAAACATACAAATCTTTCCTCTTCATAACATTTGTTTAGAAATATATATATATAGATTATATTTGAAGCCTATAAAAATTTATGCTTGTTTATCGCCTATTAAATATCCACACAGTTCATAATGTCTAATTAAATCAAACTAAATTATTGAAAGCGTGAGAATCTACCATACCTATACTTAGCAAAAAAAAAATAATTTGCATGGTAAATATAATAAGAAAAAACTTAATATTATACCGCCCATCTTTAAATCGCATTATTATTAATTTATTGCTTAATCTTGAGCCATTAAGTCTTAATAGATTTGATAGAAATTAGAAAATTGGCAATTTAATAATTGGCAATATTTTATTAAATTATTTCTCCGCCTATCGTTTGCGTATTATAAAAATTAAAATTTATTGAAATTGAAGTCAATTTACATAATACTCGTAAATATATATTTTTAAGATCTCGCACAGCTTTTCCAATCAGAAATGGACAAAACGTTTCGTGGTGGGAACAACATCTTAGGGAGGGAAGTGTTGCTCCAACATAATTAAGAGCTTTATTTTCTCACACAGTAGGGATAATGAACGGAATATAATAATTCTATCAAGTCCAACAGAAGAGATTACCCAAAATTATTAGACACGTTTTTCTTACATCGAATCGAAGTATACATTTAAAATGATATATAGCACTTAAGTTCAGCGGTGAGGGTTTGTGACGTCATGCTTTCGTAAAAAGTGTACAAAAGCAAGACGTCTTAGGCACGTATTATAGAATGAGTGTCAAGAATCAATGCCAACTTTAGCATCGTACGTCTCTATCACTTTGTGTTCGATAGAAAATGACAAACGATTCTCAAAACATGATCTATTCTGATTGGCATTCTGTACAACGGGCCTTAGCTTAGAGCAGACGCGCACTGGTGACCTTTTGTCACGTGACTATTTCGTCTCTCGTAGCAAGTCCGTGGATATACAACATGTAAATTAAATAACCAACATACTGAATACAGGTGGTTTGGGATCGGCTTCGGAGTTGAATAAAAAAATAAAAAAAAGTACCTAGAAAATATTGTGCAACATTTTCTCGGTACTTTTGTTTCTTTTTCTTTTTAAAAAAAAAAAGATTTTTCTTTTTCCAAAAATAAACTTTTTTTTTTAATTTGAAATCATCTCGGAAGCCGATCCCAAACCACCTGTCTTCAGGGTGTTGGTTATTTAATTTACAGCATGTTGTATATGAAGGCGCGCGCACGTTACGACTTGACAACTGGGTGACATTTGGTGCCTCTCATCTCCATATCTGAGATCAATTACCAAATTTATCTTCGAGCTGCACTGCGTATATTCCACGACGGTGACAAAATAGTCATCATGACAAAAGTCAACAGCGCGCGCCTGCTCTTCGCGTGAAGTTTTAATTTGTTTTTTTTTTCACCAATTTTCCTCAGCAGGCATGCTAATCCTTTGCGTAGCCAAAAACACATTATAGACTTTGTTATATTAGAGATTAAGATATGCAAACAAATCGTTTTACATAAACATTCCATTTCACTCGTTCGGCTTAAACCAACAAACCAGAGAAACGTTAATGCATTTAAGGGCTTAGGACCATAAAACCACAACGCATACCAAACTCGTATGTACCCAAGACGATTTTCAATTTGGCTTTTAATTACGAAAATCCCACTCAGCCCCAAAGAGGGATCGGTTAATTCACTTAACCAAGGGAGTTAATGCGAAATCTTAATTCCGTTGGTGGATTTTATGAGTTCCAGTTATTTGGGACTGTGTCAAAGCCAAGAATAGGCCAGCGAGCACGCTTTGTGTAAAGAACATAATAGGTGTACAAATAGGTAATATTTTCCACACTTACACCAATTATCTAGCCCAAATTAAGTGTTTAGAACTTGTGTCATACATATTTACTGTATAGCGGATAAATATAGGTAATAATCTAGATATTTTACGATATTTTCAGGTAGACTATTTGGAGGCTACATGGCCCATACTGCTTGCTTTATGTGTAACAAAATGTTACCTGAGGCTCTGCTCAACTCTTCATGGGATTACAAACGTGATGGTATGTACGTATGTATAACATTAAAAACTCCTTCATGATTGTACTCATTCTAATGTTTCACTATTTCTTTATTTCTTATAGAGGTATCTGCTCCTTCGTTGCCCCAGGGCCACCAGTCCTCTAAATCCAGCCCTGGTTCTAGTTGAAGCTCCAGTCATAGGCGCGCGCGTTGCGAATCCTCGAAAACGTGCCAATTCGGACGTCTTTCTTGCTTCAGTGTGTGTCAAAAAATCAAGAAAACAATTTACAGTTTTAGGTTACGCTGCAGAGGTTTCAACGCAAATTCCTGTGAACGTAACATATTGAAAGTTGATAATATCATTGCCTGTAGGTCATGACATCTTTAATAAGTCATTACCAAAATTGTAAGCTGTAAGAGTTTGTTGCGCCGTTTCTTCTCCACCAGCATAATTATTAAAAATAGAATCATCATCATCAGCTCATATAATGTCCCCATATAATTTCATGGTGGGAAATACATTGATTTAAAAATTTAAATAACAAAAAAGTTGTCCATGTTTTTGGTGTATGGGTATATGGTTGGAGTAAGCGTAAGGGCCAGCTGAATCCAGAATGGGGAGGCACAGAAAAGATCGAGAGTCCAGGAGAGAACATTTTTCAATGGCGCAATTATAGAAGCTTTCACCGGGCGCTAGTTAAGGCACTGGCTAATCCCTATATACATTGAAAGACTTCAGTTTAAATGCCGTACCTACCTCCTTGAATGCTTATAAAATGACACTCGCGGCATCGTATCTAATATGGCTAGACAGAGAAGCTGGGGTAGTGAAGGTGAGTGCTGATGCATCATAAGGAGTTCTCCTAACTCTACACGTGGATCTTATTCTTATTATTATTCTTATTCTTAAATAAGGGGCTGAGGCCGTATCTCAGAGCACTTCGACCCTATGGGATCTTTTGGGCTTCCCCTTTCCTTATCACCCATCCCCGCCAACTTCGAAAACATTTTGTATGAGTTTCACGATGTTGGCGGGAATAAGGTCTATAAAGTCCTGTGGTTTAGGGTAAGCTAAACCTAGGACCCTTAGTCGCCTGTTGGCTAGTGCATCGCAGTCACATAGTATGTGCTCCATGCTTTCTTCCTCCTCACCACACATTCTACAGATGGCGTCATCAGCTTTGCCTATTGTGCACAGGTGTCTTCTAGTGGCAAAGTGGCCAGCGAGAGCGCCTATGAGGCAGCGGATTTGGGTTCTGCTAATTCTTCCCATTCTTTGAAGGTAGCGAGGATCCTAAAAATTTCTTTGAGTGTGTCAGTCGGAGAGTGGACAACCATTCCCTGAGGTGCCTCTTTTGACAATACTCCTTTAGTGCCATTTTTATGGTACTTCAAGATATTCCTACAAAAGGCTCGGGCCCATTGATGTTTTGAGCCGATCTCTTCCTTGCTAGTTTGTCAGCATTTTCGTTATCTTCAGTCCCTACATGTCCCGGTACCCACACTAGTTTGACACAACCTTGTGTCACGTGGATCTTAAGTCCGGGCACTGCTCCTGGCTCCGCTATGGACCCGGATCCGCTCGGTTAATATATGTCATCATCAACAGCTCATAAATGTCCCCACCGAGGGGCTCGAACCTACCCCACATTAGGGGCGATTAGGCTTTAGTCAACCACGCTGACCAAGTGCAGGTTAGTCGACTTTATACACAACCTAAGAATTAGATGTGTGTGCTGGTTTCCTGACGATGTTTTCCTTCACCGTAAAAGCGTCGATTAAACGTACATATAAATTCTAAATTTGAAAACACATAGTACGTGGCGGGGATCGTACCAGTGCCTCCCGGTGCCCATCGTGAGGACACCCCTCACGATGTTTTCCTTCTCCGTAAAAGCGTCGATTAAACGTACATATGAATTCAAAATTAGAATAATTAGGTATTATTTCGTCTAAAGCGGTGTGTTGTTCAATTCGTCAAAAAATCCGTTTAAAAATCTATTTTAATTTAACTAAAAACAGAAACCCATTAGTGCCATGAAAACCAAGTATTTTAACATTAGACTGACTATAGGCTGTCATTATTATAACAACCACCCTCTAAGCTCAGTAGTTCAAAATCACCGTTCTGTTACTTATTGATAATTAAGCTCTAACCACAAGTCACGCGACACACTCACCGTCAACAGTAGGGATGCGACAAATGACTTCGGCCGAATCTTCGGCCCACCATGTACCGAACTCAATTTTTGGGCCAAATTATTCGGTGTTGCGCAGTAAACAAAACAGTATATTAGCAACAAGAAAGTTACAAACAAACCTAAAAATAAAATTATTTTTTATATTTGTCAGTTTATATTTACATTAATTAAATCTATGTTGCAAAATAAAGCGTCGGTGGCGTAGTGCGTAAGAGTTTCGTCGTCTTCGTCGCACTGGTTTGAAACCCGCCACGTACCAATATGTTTTCAAATTTTGATTTCATATGGACGTTTAATCGACGCTTTTACGGTGAAGGAAAACATCGTGAGGAAACCTGCACACACCTATGAAGTAATTCTTAGGCTGTGTGTGAAGTCGACCAACCCGCACTTGGCCAGCGTGGTTGACTAAGGCCTAATCGCTCCTAATGTGGGGTAGGCTCGAGCCCCTCGGTGGGGACATTATATGAGCTGTTGATGATGATGATGACAAAATAGATATTAATATTTTTTACGCTCTACAAATTTTCAACTTTACGGCTTTCAATGCTTATCAATGAATATTTATGAATGTTATATTATGTAATTGCTGTTTTTCTTTCTACATACCTTCTATTTTATTAATAACTTCCATGCCTTAAATAAAGAGTAATTCTACTAATCAACTTAACTAATACCATATTCTTCAATCTTTAGGAAGAATTGTAATTATTGAATAATATTTTTTTTTATTGGTATCTATTTTTCGAAAGCTTTGAATGTAATTATTAAGGTATCCGCAAAATACCAGCGTCAAAGCACTCCATGCCTCGGCATAAGCTGAGCGGGGACTTATTTGGCTAAAACTTTACGTGTATTTCTTTTTTGTTACATTTTAATTGTATTTTTTTGCTAAATAAACGTTTATTCGTTCATTCATTCATTCAGAAAAATGATAATAGGTAGACCTCCTTTGAAAAAAAAAATTATAAATCCTATGAAGAAAAATGATAATAGGTATAGTAGAAGATCCGAACCTATATCGACCTTCACCGAGCTGATAATAGAATGAAACATATTTTATTATTAATTTAGTATATTAGAAAATATATTAAAAATGGGTTGTCTAAAAAAATCCTGGACAGACTATTTTTAATTATTTTTTGAAAAATGATTTTTAAAAAAAAATGAATAAAATATTGCAACATCAAGATAATAAGAAAATTTTGTCCTGACTGATAGTAGAAACCGTATAGAATGTGCAGGCATTGGGTTGTCTATTATTTACCTGCGCGAACTACTGGGTTGTCAGGTATGAACAGGTATGTCGATATCAGTTACTTTCACTCGATTGGATAATAGGAAAAATTTTATATCATCATAAGCGCGCGACAAAATTTTCTTATTATCTTAATGTTGCAATATTTTATTAAAAATCATTTTTCAAAAAATAATTAAAAATAGTCTGTCCAGGATTTTTTTAGACAACCCATTTTTAATATATTTTCTAATATACTAAATTAATAATAAAATATGTTTCATTCTATTATCAGCTCGGTGAAGGTCGATTTAGGTTCGGATCTTAGACTAGTAGATGTAATACTAGAAAAATGATAATAGGTAGGCTTTGAATGTAAATGAAAATAGGTAGACCTCCTTTTTATTTAAAATTTCTATTTCTATTGCTATTGTTAACTATGTTGCAATTTTACAAACAAATTCCGTGACTTCAAGAGTTGGAAGTCGATGAAAAATAAAAATATTATTTTTGTGTGGTAAATGGCTTTACTTAGAAACCTTTACTCAAAAGGCCAACTTTCATAGGTAATGACCACAATATAACAATACAAAAAAAATATGACAAAAATTAAGCATTATACGCAGAACATGCCGATTTCGAATCAAATACTCGGCCGAAGATTCGGCCCATCACTAGGTACTCGCCACAGAAAATTACAAGTTTCTGGGCAGTTTGAAAAATATCAAACACGTTTTAAAACTTATTAAAATGCTGTCACACTAATTTTTCCCAAGCAATAAATTATATTATTTCGACTTTACTCTTCGTGCGGATTAATTAACGGTGTTATTTAAATAAATAAAATATAGTTGTCTTATGTTAAAATCGAGTGGAATATTAATAAAACATACCTATTGCCAAATAAGTATGTAAGTATATAAATTAACATTTGGTTTTAACTTACAAAGTGTGCCAACTTGTATGTAATATGTATATACAACATGTAAATTATTTAAAAAAAAACGATTTTTTTTTTTAAATCGTCTCTTTTTTAAATTATTGAAGGCAACTCAGAAGCCGATCCCAAACCACCTGTATTCAGGGTGTTGGTTATTTAATTTACATGTTGTATATCACCCCTTTTATATCATACCGTATTTTTATCTCTACTATGTTTTATATTCATACTTTGTACATACTAGTATAGTATTATATTATCTGTAGTACATATCATAAACCCTTGTCATAGTCATATCTTCATAAAACAAAAGTGTATATTAAAAGTCAGTGTGCAACAAAAATTGATTTCATTCACACAAGGTGTTATTTACACGTGCTAACATAGTCAATATAAGACCAGGCTTAAGAAGTACTTATCACAAGTCTCTTGATAATATTTGCAAGTTTATCATTTTCTATCATTTTTAGTTATATTATGTATATATTATTATTATTTTTATTATAAATGTATGTTTATTATGTGAAGGTATGTATTTTTGTTGTGTGAGTTTTAATCGTAAAGTAACAAGTTGCTTTTTTTTCTTTTTTCTTATTTTGCATTTTGTCACCTGCTTAATTCTTAACAGTATCACTAACATTCATGGGTTGACGGGAAGAGATCTCTTTCAGAGATAAATCCGCCCTTGCAAACTGTGTATTGTAACATAAGTTTTTAATGTGTTTTCAAGTGCAATAAAGAGTATATATAAATAGGAAAATACTTACATAGTTTTTACAGTTCTGGAATCTGTTACTAACGCACAATTGGATATGAGTTGTCTACATAGTAAACAACCTTAAAAAATTTAACAATACATAAAACACAATATCAATAGTAACATATCAACAATAGAAATATAAGTTAATAATAAAGCTAAAATAACATAATAAACCAAAATCAATAACTTAACAGCCAATAAAAATCAACGCTCCCATTATATTAGCGTAGTCCATAGCGCTAATATTATTGTGGATAACAAAAAAGCCACTGTGTATAAAAAAAAATGGTTATATTCAATTTACAGATCGCTCTGCATTTACATTAGATACTTGATTAGATTTTGCATTAGATACTCTACATCTACATTTCGAACATTATATAATAATTTATGTATGTTAGTTTATAAGTTATTAAATTATATGGACCATAGTAGCATGAAATAAAAGTTTATTATTAGTACTGTAATTTAACAATCATTGTTACTCAACCAAACTTCAGGAAACTTACTTTTACTAGCGTGTAGAATATTGAAACGCTAAAAAATTAATTTTGTATAAAAAAGCTTATTACAAGGTCAATGATAATTTAAATGCGTGGGAGTAAAATCTACTACCGTGTGATTCTGTAAAGATCTCTCTTACCTCACATCTCAATTTGAATTTAGCTGTCAAATTTTATGAAAAATCCTTTGTTTTGTAGAGGAAAGTGAAAACGTTTTCACTTTCCTTGGATTTAACGTCGTTATACACTAGTATAACGAAATCTAATTTAGAAATCATATTGATTAAAAATATTCCTTACTAGCTTTTGCCCGCGGCTTCGTCTGCGTAGAATAGTTATTTAGAGCAGCGTTTAAATCTTCTTCTTATTTCTTCTAACCCAAGCGCCATATACCCAATGTTCATCGATTTTACTTTAAAAAATCTCAGATTACCATACAAACTTTTATCCCTCATTTTACCCCCTTAGGGATTGAATTTCCAAAAATCTTAAAATACCTCTTTCTTAATTTCTAACTGAAAGGCCATGTACCAATTTCTATGCATTTTACTTTAAAAATTACGGATTTCCATACAAACTTTTCACCACCTTCGAGGGTGATTTCCAAAAATCCTTTCTTAGTGCACCCCTGGACCTCTTAAGGAACCTACGTACCAAATTTGGAATCTCTAGACCCTACGTACCAAATTTGGAATCTCTAGGCCCTACGTACCAAATTTGGAATCTCTCTAGGCCCATCGAGTGAGCTACATTGAACGCTAACGTTTTGAAGCCATTTTTTGTTATGAAATACTAAAAAAAATGATAATGTTTCTTTGGACAATAATTAAGAAATAACGTATAGAATACGTTTTCATAAAAAAATGAAAAAAAATATTATAACTTTGACCTTCAATAAAATCGTAACTATCAATTTCCCAGGTATAGTCTACAGGAATAAAAATGTTATGATGGTGAGCAGAATACATGGTTCTCGTTTGACTGTTCATGTCTTTTACACCCTGTATATGTAGATAATGTGAAATATTTGCTTGCGTTTGTCAGCTAAATTCGAAATGAAATGTGAGGCGAGAAGTGAGATCCTTACAGAATGACATGGCTGAGCGCAGTGAATGAAAACAACTTTTTACCTCTTCAATGTGATAATTGTTATTGGTGAGAAAAATAAGACAATACTTACTACTCACATGCTTATTACGCTTAAATTTATTTTTAAAAATCAAAAGTAAAATTACTGGAATTATATAAATTAAACGTTATAGTCTTGTTTGGAGCTCGCAGAAAAAAGCGTTTTTGCTTCGATATTTTACAAAGCACAAGAGCCCTTTGGTGCTGGAAAGGTGAAAATAATTTTTCGTCCTGAAATACCTTAGCAAAGTCCATTCAAATAAAGAGCTTGTTCATTTTTCATTTGATTTATCGATTTGGTACCTTCTTTTTCAAATTACCTAATCACATAATTACTTTTTAGTGTAAGTATATTAAATTACAAGCAATTTCGTTGAAAGTGTATGATGCATTTAAGTATTTAAAATTGGTTGGTGAATGTAGTTGCTATGACAACCGTGATCCTCCCGTAGCACGGAAGAGCATAAATCAACAGGATATTATTTTCTGGTGACCTATCATATTCCGATCAAGAAAAACGTCGCTTTGTTTCCAAAATCGAAGCCAAAGCACGGAACTTTACGCAACCAAAATCCTCAAATAAAAAGCTTAATACAAATAATGAATCGTTAACTTTCAATAGGGCCCAAGGAGCGATCCAATACATTCAATTTAGGCTACTATTGTTACTGTAATTGGGGTGAATAGTTTTTGCCGTTTCATTGATTAGTTAAACCATTAGCAATTGCCGACTTTATCGGTTTCGTTATAAGTTTTATTATAACGTTAGTTGGTTTTCTTTACTTCTTGATTGTGTTTTTAAAGAAACAACAGAATAAAATTAACAATGATCAATCATGGTAATGTACTAGAATAAATTTTAGTAGGTATATAATACTCTTTATTGCACTTAAAATACATAAAAAAGGTTGTCAAAACATAGTTTGCAAGGGCGAACTTATCTCTAGAAGAGATCTCTTCCAGTCAACCCATGAATATGTGTTAGTATGATGATGAGGTAGGCGACATAAATGCAAAAAAATATATGTTTAGTGTCGAGTAAAAGTTTATAAATACCTATCTAAACATATACATACCCATAAACGTACATACATGATATACATATACAAAATAACACACACATACATATATATAAATAAATAAATATATATATACATAATCATATATAGATACATATATATACTAAAATGGACATGATGAAATATATATACATACATTTACTGACTGGAGATTTGTGATAGATAGTACTGCTTCAGTCTAGTTTTAAAAGAACCGATATATTGTAGAATAATATGATAAATCGTACCACAGAGAATTCGCGGAAACACAGATATCTATTTTGACAATAGCCAAAACATTTCTTTACCCTGAAACAAGTTAGGTTTTTCTGATGGAATCATACTACGACATACACATATAACATAGAACAAACAAGCATTAAATACGAAAGCAATTCTTTGTCGTATAAATACGACACGAGTAGTAATTTTTGTCGGATAAATCCTTCAGAAACAGTAAAAAAGTTGACATCCACTTTTACTCTCGACCGTACAAACTCGTTTAAAGTAGACAGTTTTATTATTTTGATGTCCCAATTTCGCTAAGGGAATATCTTATGTATCTTCAATATTCACGAAGATATTACGAACAGACAGAAATAACTATCGGTATTAATGTCTTAAGACGAAAGTCTCTAAATCTGTTTTATTCTATTCTTAATTAATGGCATTTGCAAATCTTAAAGATTTTGCCAATGTCAAGTGAAAACTTAATTGTAGTCACAAAAAAATTGTACGGTACATTTTGTTTAAAATGGAGTCTCTCAACACGTGTTTTTACAACAAGAACTCGGGAGAAACTCCAAGTCTCTAAATCGTATGTGTTGCCAGTGATGACCTATGGAACTGAAACGTCACTCAAAGAGAAATGAAGAGGGCTATGCTCGGAGTTATCTGCGTGATCATATCAGAAATGATGAGATTCGCAGGAGAACCAAGGTCACAGACATAGCCCAAAGAATTGCGAACCTTAAGTGGCAGTGGCCAGAGCACATTATGAGGAGGACTGACGGCCGTTGGGGCGGAAAGGTCCTCGAGTGGCGACCACGTACCGGGAAACGCAGCGTTGGTAGGCCCCCCACAAGGTGGACTGACGATCTAGTAAAGGCCGCGGGAAGCCGCTGGAATGCGGGCAGCGCAGGACCGACCGGTTTGGAGATCCTTGGGGGAGGCCTATGTACAACAGTGGGCGTCTTTCGGCTGAAATGATGATGATGATGATGCTCGGAGTTTCTCTGCGAGATCATATCAGAAATGGTGAGATTCGTAGGAGAACCAAGGTCACCGACATAGCTCAAAGAATTGCGAACCTTAAGTGGCAGTGGGCAAGGCACATTGCGAGGGGGACTGACATCGTCCACTTACCGTGAAACACAGCGTTGATAAGCCCCGCAAGATGGACTGACGATCTGTTAAAGGTCGCGGGAAGCCGCTGGATGCGAGTAGCGCAGTAGGAGGCTTATGTACAGCGCCATGTAGAGAACCCAAACTGGAGTAGTACCTCCACCTTACAGAAGACCACAGTCAAATAACACTTCATTTTTGTGGTGTTGTGTGTCTGTAGGTGAGTAAAGTCGGTAAAGCTCCACGAGGTAAGGAAGGGGATGAGGGTTAGCAACGAGCGATTGTCATATCAGTGTTGCGAAAAAAACAGCAGCTATCAGCCTATTCAGTGAGCTTATATCCAACAGTCTCAACTCTGGAAGAACTATGGGGAGACCTATACCCAGCAGTGGATCAAACAGGGTTGAAAAAGAAGAAGTTGTCCAACAGTGGACTTCTCTCGGCTGATATGATGATGAACGATTCCATGCTATTTTTCATCTCTTATTTCAACCGCTTCATGTCCTTTTCTACAACAAGGTAGCTATGTCCTATTGAGATAGGACAAAGGCTACCTTTTGTACAAAAATATAGACTAGACCTTGAGTGAGAGGTACAAAAATATACAACATGTAAACTAAATAACCAACATCCTGAATACAGGTGGTTTGGGATCGGCTTCAGAGTTGATTTCAATAATTGTTTTTTTTTTTAAATCGTTTTTTTTTCAAAAAAAAATTATAGTATAAAAAATTATATAAAATAGTCTATATTTGTACCAAATTTTATCAAAATCGGTTCAGTGGTTGGCGTGAAGTGTAACAGAGTTACTTTCGCAATTTATAATATTAGTAATAATTTACATTTTATTAATTTAATTGCATTATAATAGTATACTAAATAATGGATTGTACTAACCAAATAGCGCAAAAGAAAAAATTGGCAACAGCATGGGTAAAGAAAGATTTATTATAAAATAAATTCTTGGAAACAATAGTTAGACTTTGCATATCGTCTGCCAACATTCTTGTCTCCAGTTCAATGCTTCTTTGCTTCTACTATCGATCTTGCTATACAGTTTCTCTTTCTTTCAATGTCTGAAATTTTCCAATTGTTACGTGAATTTATTGGAAACCAATAAAAGTTTTATGAAAATAAAATTCCCTTCAATCGTGTATTTTTACTTTCTCGTATACGTACCTAGTACAAAGAAAGTCTTGTAATCGTCAAAAAATTCGACCTCGAGATTTTGACGGATTTACACGTTTTGGTAGTCCAAAAATACCGATTTTGGAATTATGTCCGTGTGTGTGACAGTGTGTCTGAGCACGATAACTTGAGTATGCTTTAACTTATTGCAACCAAATTTAACATGCATCAAAATATAAGGTTTCTATCAACTTTTGAGTCGTTTCCGGTATACGAGAAAGTCAAGGGGAGACCACTCCTGAATTTTGTCCCTGCTGAAGTCGAAAGAAAGCTTGGTAATATGAGGAGGTAGATGGCACCGCGGTCGTGCGTTTTAAGTAACGATCATGAAAGCTAAGCTACCGAGAGCGCGGTCGGTGCTCGGATGGGTGACCTAAAATTTTTTAACTTAATTTTCCTCCGCCTTCGGATGGCTCGTTATGCTGGTGATCCTGGTAGATGTCGAAAGGAGGGTTGGTGTCAGGCTCTAATTCCATAACCTAAATTAGTCAACATCAACATCAACAGCTCATATAATGTCCCCAGCGATGGGCTCGAGCCTACCCCACATTAGGGGTGATTAGGCCTTAGTCAACCACGCTGGCCAAGTGCGGGTTGGTCGACTTCACACACAACCTAAGAATTTCTTCGTAGGTGTGTGCAGGTTTCCTCACGATGTTTTCCTTCACCGTAGAAGCGTCGATTAAACGTATACATATGAATTCAAAATTTGAAAACACATTGGTACGTGGCGGGGATCGAACCAGTGCCTCCCGGGTGGGAGACGACGCTCTTCCGCACTACGCCACCGACGCCTTTTTTTAATTAGTATTGTGATATTAAAGACATAAATTTTGACGCCGTCGTGGTGGAGTGGTCAATAACGCTGCCTCCACATCAAGCGGGTTCGAGTCCTGGTAGGAGCAAATGTTTGCATGATGAACACGAACATTTGTTCACTAGTCATGGTTGTATAAGTATGTATTTAAGTTTATTTATAAAAATATCTATACTATTATGCATATTAAGATTGTCCGTTATCTAGTATCCATAACACAAGTTGTTAATGATACTTAATTTGGGCTAGATAATTGGTGTGAGCGTGGAAAATATATTATATTTTTCGCTGTCCCGGCCACGCGTTGCTGTGGTAATTTCATACTACTGTCCTATAACAATGAATTTGCAGTTTTAAAAAAAATGAGGACTACTTATCAAGATAAAACTGTCCTATCTTTGCAAACGTTGTACAAATTTGATTAAAATCGGTTAAGTAGTTTAGGAGTCCATCGCGGACAAACAACGGGCTCAGCTTTAGAAAGAGGTACCTTATAGAATAGGTTCATACTATTGTGTACTTAGACGCACTATAGACTAACACATTAATTGCAATTTCATTTATATAAATGTTCAGATAAATTTTTCCAAAATTACATACAAATATACTTCGAAAATATTTTATCAAATAGTTTGACAGTTGTTGTTGTTTTAAAATCTTATCGTAAAGAAAATGAGGTTATTTCATTCAGCCACAACCAAGCAATAATTAGGTAGGTATAACATTGGTTTAGGTTAGGTTAGATTTGCAACCCATACGTGCGAGCCGAGCGAGCGAGCGTGCCGCGGTAGCGGCCGGCAAAGCGCCAGAAACGACTTTTTTACATTTTACTAAAGGACTATTATATGTCTTTTGGGTTTTTATGATGCAATTAGGATTTTTTTCTAATTTTTTGTCAGTTTTGCAGAAGTTGGGAGGTAAAAACAGTTCTGTGTTTCTTGATAATATAATAGTATTTTGAATTTTCATATTAAGTTTAATCTATGCAATTTATATACATAAACGAGTAGGAGGGGGTTAGCAACCTCCCCCTCTTTTCCCCACCACTCCAAAAAAGCTATAAATTTGGTACTTCTTTCTAAAGTGATTCCCAAACAACGTGACACGTAATTTATATATATTAAAGATTATTATATTATATCTATTATTATACTGCACCGACCCCAAATAAATCGGGAGCAGGGTAGGAAAAATAAAAAAAATTCTCATCTGTCCAGACTTTTTTCATGCCTTGTAGAGTTTAGTCTGGTGTCAGAGTTACAAGTCATTTCTGACCTTTTACATGACGTGACTGCCATCTCTCGACAGCAGTTACAAAGAATTGCGAACCTTAATAGGCAGTGGGCAGGGCACTTTGAGAGGAGGACTGACGGCCGTTCGGGCGGAAAAGTCTTCGAGTGGGAGACGGAGCGTTGGTAGTAGCGTCCCACAAGGTGGACCGACGTGGTAAAGGTCGCGGAAGCCGCTGAATGGTATAGCAATATGCTGACATATTGGACCGCAAATGTGGACAAGAGCAGAAAGAAGAACTGGACCACGCAGCTCAATGTGTATTTCTCCCTCGTTCTTGTTACTTCTATAGAAACGATGGAGAAACGAAAGATTTTGAAAATTTTTGGTAACCCATCTAAAGGTTGACCAAAGCGAAAGTTGCTTGGTTTTCATATCTAATCCAGCACCGAACTCCTCTCAACGTATACTTCTATTTAATATTCTTAAAAAAAGTTTACAAAATTCGTAGCAATCTTATAAATTACTTAAACTTTTACCGAAACGCTAATTAAAATCATTCCATCCCGAATTTAAAAATAAACCCTTCAATCTAAGTTGCTGCCAAAAAAAAACAAACTTGAACTTTTTCCGATAATTACAAAGCCATCATCAATGTCGTGCCATCCATCCATACTTCAACAATTTCTTTGAGACTACTAATTTTCTTTTAAAAAATTAATGAAAATTATAGTACCAAGAATAAATGCGTACCAAAAAATGTGTACGCCATTATTTTTAATAAAAACTCCGACCGTCTTACCAACTAATAAATATAACTCCTCATTTCTCTGAAAAACTTTCATAAACTCGGCACTAAGCAAAGTTCTTTATTACTTACCTACTCGTTCAAAAATTCTATGCTCTTATGATTATATTATGTGGACATTGGAAAATATGGAGCATAACTTCGGACTTTGAACGTTCACCTTTTTGTTTGGAAAAGTTAGTATTTCCAACCCCTTTTTAAATTGTTAACTCGCTTGTACAATTTTATGATGTCGATATTTGTAAAACGGTCCCGGGCGGCTCTTCAAAAATCGCTAAAGCTTACCGTTTGCCGATGAATCCCAATGAAAAAATCTCCGTCAAAACACCGCAGCAAAACAAAAATCCCTCCGGGCACAAAAACACTATTTATTCAACTCACTTTAACACCATAAAATTATTTCGGCGCCACACTCACTGCACAAAATTCAAATTAATTGTCTGTAGTTAAAATTTTTAAAATACACCGCAATGCACGTATTTTTAAAAATTCGAATTTCGAATCACTTCGCTAGCACACGCGACGCAAAGGGATCACGGCCGACGCAGCCTACCCGCTCCGAAGCGTCGACACGAATGCCTTTTGCGCATGGTTCAGCGGGACTACAAAACGGCGTACGTCGCAATGCGTTATTACACTTAAAACTGATCTTAAGCTTTCTGTTCGCGATAAGAGATAAATGGACTTTTCTTATTCCTTCTCCTGAAAGAGGAGAATATTAAATGAAGTTGGCAGAATTCTAACTCCGTTATTAAAAAAGAGACAGTCGAAAATCCGATTTACGCTAA